>VZRE01009121.1:499946-531925 GCA_013396775.1 Cephalopterus ornatus
AAGTCAAAGCCATCAAAAACATGCTGTGTTTTGTAGATGGCAGGAGTAGATACCGGTATTTCACAACGTTACTGTTGCACACTTCCGCCGGAGGTGTGAAACCCTGTTGCATGTGGTAGTGGCCTTTTCCACCCAGATTTCAGAAGCAAGCATATGCTGAGTGCCTGCGCCCTGACTTCAGCAAAACAGCAAATCCCGAGTGTTTCCAGTGTTAGCATAAAACAGTATCTGTTAAAATCAGGAAAGGGAAGAGATTGACCCCTTAAATGGAAGAGATGAAAGTTATTATTTAGCAAATTCATTTACGTAAGAGAACTTGAATATGCTGGAAGAGTTCTGCTGGAATATTGCGCTTCCAATAGGAAAATAATCTCTTTGAGATTTCTTGTAGTGCATATACAATCACATGCAATAGAACGAAGTATAAATACTACCCACAATCACGTAGTTGGTAGTGTTGAGCATTTAAGGTAAATACCTTTTCAGCCTCATTCCTCTCTTAGTAATCACACTTTTGGTTATGCAGTGGTTATCTGCTCCTGCAGTGTGCCAGTGTGTTCTGTGTCATTAAGTACTCAGGCCAATATGCTTGTTCCAGGGCATATAATTTAGATTTGCTTAAAGTGACCAATTTCTTGCATATTGAAGTCAGGGTGAGATTTCTGACTTTAGGAGGCATATAATTTCCCCAGCCCGGCTCTGATTCCGATGCTGTGTTTCCTGTGTGTGGATATAATTCAGTGGCTGGGACTGAGTATCTGATTTTTTTCAAATCCGTGCTCTAAAAAATTTAAAATAAGAGCTGCTGTTCTGTGAAAACCACAAGGAAAAAAAAAAAGCACTTATGCAATGCTAGAATAAGTGGTACCGTTGGTTGTGGTAGACTTCTGAGGCTGCGCTTCTCAAATAAAAACAACTTTCAGTTTGTATGCTGGAAAATGTGTGATGCAGAGGGTACACCTTATGAAGGATTTGGTTTTGAACTTTATAGCAGGTGGACAGAAAACCCCCACACATTTACTGCAGGCTGCATGGGAGGTTTTGATGGGTGCTGCAGTTTGAATTCCAAGAAGCAGCCCTTCCAAATGCGGAATACTTAGTGCAGGATGGAGGGGAAGGAGGAAATACGCGAACTTCCCTTTTTCCACTCAGTGTAAACCAAGTCTGATGTCTCATGTTCCTGAAGGGAGGTGACAGGATCTTTGTTCCCCTCGGTGCTGCACCTCTGTGATCCCAGGGACCAGCTGGGAACTGGGCATCACAGTAGGAATCAGGACTCGAATTGCAGAAATGGCCCCTTCCACCCAACACTAGTGGTCATAAACAGCAAAAAAATAGCTTGGCCTCTGCATTCAGATTGAGGTTATCTTCAAACCAGTATTAATTTCAGCTTTATTTAAGTCTGTACTGGCTTATTTAGATTTCATGACCCATATTTTTTTCTTTTATGAGATCCTGGTGGTTTCGGGTAATAGCGAGAGCGAAACTAGGTTACACTGAGAGGATCTCTTGCATCTCAGAATAAAATCAGCCTGCTCGGTGGGGAAATATAAAAATAATTCAAGCTTAAGAGAACAAGCAGTATATTACAGCACACTGAATAAAAACCCAATGTGAGCAGAATAGAACAGAAATCATCAGGAGGGCACGTTCCTTCAGCTTTCATTCTGCAACCTGGATTTGATTAGTTTTGCACACAAATATTGGGTCACTTCTGTGGACTTCTGTACAGCCCAAGAGGTTTGTGCCCGTGCTCATGGAGTGTCTTTGGGGATTCAACTGTTGAGTTTTTTTCCTTCTTGACAAATCTCTGTGCTTTGCTGCATGTGCATTTTGTCTTCTGTGCTGGCCTGCTGCCACAGTGTGTATTGCAATGGTATTACTGAGCCCAAATAAGTCATTATAAAGGACACTAATGAAGCTTGTTTAACAGGGTTAATTTGTGTTCTCTTCTTTGTCACTTTATTAGCGTCGTCTTGGAGATGCTGCCAAGAAAGCCATTGGTAAATTGACAACCAGGACAGTAAAGAAAGGTGATAAGGTATAATAATAAGATTTCAAAACGATAAACTTGAGCATCATGTTTAATTCTTGATGGGGAAACAATCTCAGTTTTTACTTTCTGTTTCTGAGTTATGACCTTGCCTTCCTTGCCGGAGGCTGATTTTGTCCTGTGGCACAGTATTTTGTATAATTTAGTATGTTTTCAATGTGTGCTGTAAGTCTGTGCATTTCAAATAAGTTTTTTGTGCTTAACTACTACTTGCACTCCATCTGGCAGCTGTGACTGAGGGTGGGTTTGTGTGCTGGCTGGAGGGGGTGGGGTGCTGGCATGAGTACATAGGGTTAGCATTGTTTGTGTGGAATTCTGTAGGCTTAGAGTCATTCCATATGTAAGTTGTATAAAGTGAAAATAAATTTAGAAGACAGATAATAGAAGAGAATCTCTTGTGTAAAATACGAATATCCAGTAAGCTGAGGGGAGCATAAACAGGTGTTTCATTAAAGATAGTAAATGTTACTCCAAGAATATTTCTTGCCAGTATACAAACTAAAATGTATGTGTTAAGTCCTAAACTTCTTCCATTTTTAAAAGCAGGACTACTTTGTCTTTGATTCTGAAAGTAAAAAGTAGTCACTTAATCTGGCTTAATTTTTGATCTTTAATTTTCAAAAAGCAAGGGAATTCTGGCTATGATTTGATTTTTAAAAGATTATCTCCTTGGGCCTTTTTATTGTGATTCCTTTTTATCTTTCTTATCAACACTCTCAGCAGTGGAAGATTAGGAAGTGATAGGAGAATTTGCTTCCAGAGAGAAGGCAGAAAAAGTGTCTTTCTGTTCTTCCTCCCTCTCTATATAGTTTTATTTCAAGACAGCCCATTGCACTAAATATTTTCTGTGGGTATGGAAAAACATATAGATAAGGAGAACTTTTCTGGGTTAAAAGATGCTGTTGTCTTGACATAAGTTCAAAAGTGGCAAGTGATACATAGGTTGCAGTGCAGACAGCACATGCAGGTGAACAGAGCAGGAAAAACCTGTCCTTCCTCAAAGCAGCCACTGGGATTTTCTGTGTGCAGCCCTGACTGGTGCTGACCAGGAGTGCCTTGGTCTTGCTGTGGTCCCTGCCTTGGTGTCTTGCTCATAGCTTGTTGGCATAGAAAAGTATAATGGGGTTGAACTAAGAGAAGGCACGGCACATTCATGTTTTGTGTCACAGGCCCAAACATTAATAATATGTACTGCTGATGCCATATCTACATCCAAATGAAGTCACCCCTTTTTCAGTTGAAATTTTAAATTCTCGTATTTAAAAATAAAATTTTTAAAAAGTCATCAATTCTGGAAAAGAGAGGAGACGAGGCAGTCAGTTAGTGATCCCTGTATTCATGTCTGGATAAGAATGATGATAATTCCGCAAGTAAGCAGCAGACACAAATGTGAGACTACTCTGCAATAAGTAAAATGTGCTAGTTCTGGCTGTAAAAATGTATCACAGGGTTTTTGTCCTGCCAAAACAAACAAACAAAAACCCTTAATAAAATAGAATTTTTAGGTCCAAGTTGGAAGTAAAAAAAGGAAATCTAGGAAAATCACCACTATGTATTGATTCCACTGAACATTAGAATCATCTTGGGCGTTAGCTAATGTTTCAAATGATCATTTACCAGCTCCAAATGAGAGGAGAGTTTCGTGTATATGAGATGCTTTTCTTGCTCAAGTAATGTTGGAATATAACAACCCAGTCATTGGTTTTGTATCTTAGTAACAGCCACTTGACACAACACAGTTCATTTACCAGTCACAACTACTTTGACGTTTGTCATAGACTCAACTCTTGACTTGAATTTTCATTCTATTCATTTTAGGAAACAGACCCAGACTTTGATCATTGTGCTGTCTGCATTGAGAGTTACAAGCAGAACGATGTTGTTCGCATTTTGCCATGCAAGTAAGATAGTAAAAAGTTGCTTTGTTTGGAAACTGTTCTCTCTTGGTGCTCCTTTGCTGCATTTCACGTAATGGGTGCATTGTAATTTACAAACGCATTTGCTGGATATTTCCACTCCTAATAACGCTTTATTTTAGACTGTGGGGCCAGAAGGTGTGAAGGTGGGTGCTGGCACTGTTATGACTGTGGACATTAACCAGAATGATATTGAAGGTGGGCAGTTTGGGCATATTGGCAGTGGAGCTGTTGAGATTGCAGCGAGGTGGGGGTGCAGGTTTAAGGACCAAGCGGTGGGCAGACTCAGAAAACTTCAGTGTAATGACCCAGGTACAGCTCAGCATTTTGCACAGCAGATGTGCAACATTAGCTGCTGGTTTCTCAAACTGTAGGGAATGGGAATGCAGCCTTTGCAGCCTTCATACCTCCTCTGTCGTCAGTCAACCACCGTGCTGTCATCTGTCTTTGGTCTCTCCAGTGCAGTGTGATCTTGGCTTGTGCCTGAAGATTTCTACTTGTTGGTTATTCTGCATTAGTTCTTAAAATATAACAACTTCCTCCTCCTTTTATGACATCCTCTTGACAGGTTTTTACAGGTTTTCGGTTTGTTTCTGTTCCAGTTCCATTCTTGAGTTGTTTTGGGATATTTGCTCTTTGAGAGATGCTTTAAAATACTTTTTCACCTGGTGATTGATTTTGATGAATCAGTACCTTTTGGTAGCCTTAAGCATTACCAAGGACATCTTTCCCTTGTATTCTGAAATGCAAAGCTTTCTCCTTATCTCCAGACACAAAAACCATGTGTAAGTTGTGTTATGTGTATGCAGCAAGATCCAGTCATTTGGCTTGTGCTTGGTATATAAGTGGTTCTACATGATAGTCTAGAAGCAGCAAAGTCGTGTGTTGGAGTCGATCTTCAGTCAGGCAGCAGCACAAAAGAGCTCATTATTGGTCTTTTAAATCCTCCTACAGGCTGTTCTGAATAGCTGGAATATTTGTCTTCCAATGCTTCAGGTATTTCTATCACCATGAAAGGAAAACAATATTATTTTATATACTACTGGTCAAAATATGTGTGTGTTCTACTTCTGAAGCCAAAAGTCAAGTTCAGTTTTCAATTTGCTTTTCTCTGTGTTCTTGATCTCTTGGACAGTGGGAAACAATGACCTGGGTTAAATTTTCAGTGTTGTTATATTAATATACCCTACAAATGATTGTTTAGAAACTCTCATGAAAATATTTGGGAATAGAAGAGCTTGGTCTTGGATTATAAAGATTTAGGAGCTTTTGGTCATGTGGATGCATGTCATTTACAAATCAGTCATTTTTACTCTGAGATGATGTCCTCTTGCCCTAACAAATGTACTCCCAAGTGTTAAGTAATTCCAGAGAGTTACATCGTTTATTGTCATCTCAAGTGAAGCTTGTATATGTGAATTAAGCCCCGGTCTTTGATGTTATGCAGAAGGTTATTTAGAAATTAGAGGAGGAACTTCTGGAAACTGCACACCAGTTTTGGACCACTTTGGACCACTAAGATGATTGTTTAATTAAACTACCTCTTAAGAAAGCTTCACTTGTGTAGTTCAGGGTGGTGCTGTGAGGCTCAGTGGTGTGGAGTGAAAGTTCACAAGTCCCACTCCTCTGTGCCTTTCTCTTGGTGTTGAACAGAGGGCAGGGGTGGGTCCTTTCCACTGAAGAGAGAATGAGTCTTCCCCTGGTAGAAAAATCATCTTCTCCGACTGAGCACAAGGCAGAGTTGGGATTAAAAGCCAACTTCCTTAGATAAACAACTGCCCTTGTCCAAGGAGTTTGTTGCTGGTATCCACAGATAAGATACAGACTATTTAAATAAGGTGATCTTTGATTTTTTTTTTTTTCAATAAAAAAAAAAAAAAAAAGAAAAAGTCCTTTTCCTTCAGACACCTTTGGGATCTGCAGTCCTGCAGGCAGGAAGCTCCCTGCTCTCAGGGATAGTTACAGCTGCTTCAGGGAGCTGGATGAAGGTGCACCTGGCTGCCACCTCAGCACAACCTGCCCCAGTGCAGTCTCCCATGTAAAGGAGAGATCAAGACTCTTGTGTAGACCCTTTTCTGTTCTGCTTTCCCCAGGAATGTGAGGTCAGTGAAGGCTCAGGTTACATTCCTGCCGAAGGCTGTATGACAGCTTTTATGTTCACTTTATACTCCTTTTTTAAATCTCACTTTTTCATGTGCTGCAGCTCAGCTTTAAGTGGAATGCAAAACCATCTAGGCTAGACACAAACACGTCTTGGATGCTTTCCACAAGACATTTCTGTATTTGTAGATGAAAAGCCAACTAGTATGTGCAGAGATGAGCCCCATAAATTTCAGATTCCGTGTAAGATTTTTCAGTTTTCAGTACCTGACATGCTTCTCCTGAAATCTTGTTTTGGAGGTTTAATCCCTTTCTACTTCCTCATACTTCACCCTCCAATTTATTGCAACATGCAGTGGTAGTTCAGAAAAAAAAACAAACCGGCAAACAGACAATGAAACAAAACTGCAAGAGAGTCTCTTAAGCCAGACGAGAAAATAAATTGCAAGAAAACCATGGAGAAAATTACTTGACCGAGAGGAAGAAATGAAAGGCTGGACATTTTTTCTTACTGTGCCTGTTAAGGAAGCTGTAATCATTAGACAGTAGGAATTACTGACATGTGACATCCTTCCTGCTTTCATCAATTTAAAAGTAGCCTTTCCCTTTGCTACCACAATTGTTCTCTGCAGTTAAGTGTGGTCTGTCACTCTGTGCCTCAGTAGAGGAGTCTGGTCTGGGCAGACACACAGCAGGAAAAATCTGCCAGCAGCTGAGCAAGCTGCACCTAAAATTCTGAAGTGAAACACCATACTTGGGATGTAAAGTTTTGTGGAATGTGGGAAATTGTGACCGATTTAAAAATAAACCAAAGTGAAAATTGTAGCATTTCATCTGCATTGTTTGCGGTTGTTCATTTTGTGCTTCAGAGAGAGTATGGACATTCCTATAGCTTTAGTGCACAGAGGGACAAGGCAGCCATCTGTTTTGGGCTTACAAGCTTGAGGAATGTGTCTTTTGTGAATGTCATTATGTAAGTTAAAAATAAGTAGAGGAAGCAAATGTCAGACATAGCAAAATACAAACCTCGTGGACAGCTTTCGTTATTCAGATAATTTTATTTTCCCATCACACAGGGGCTGAGCAGGCACTAGGTGAAAAGTGATCAGGAGGGGGTAGTGTGAAGGACTAGTGAGAGATAAGGGAAGGGGAGAGCAAAGTGAGGGGTTAGAGAAAAGCAGAGTGTGACATTGGAAAAGGCAGAAAGATGGCCTGGGAAGGAAGGAATTGACAAGGCAGGAGAGCAATTAAAGGAGTAGTGAATATGTTAAAATAAGTGAATTTTGAGCCAAATTCTTAATTCCTGTACTTGGCAAGAAGGAGGAAAGTGACAGAAGTGACTAAGCCAGATTTTCAGATTTTCTGTGTTTGATTCTGTGCTGCTGCAAATAGCTGCCTTTTTCTTTTTGAGTCCAAATTAACGGAGTATCTTGGTAGCATCCTTTCTGCTTTCTGCAATGCCTCTGCACAACCCCGCTTTCTCTGCTACCTGCTTGCAAGGACAGTCTCTCTCTTCCACCAGTAATACTCTGTGGGAAACATGGAGACAGCTCTACCCTGGCACTGCCTGCCTGGGGGGAGACCTGGCACCTTCTTGCCCACTGCAGCAGGCAAGACATCCCTCCTCAGCTGTGTTCCTGGCCTGGAGCTGTGTGCTCCTGGCTATGAGGTTTGGACCCCCAGGATGAGGGAAGTAGTAGCCAAAGATGCCACTTTGCAGCAGCAAAGGTCCCTTCGGTGGGATGCTGCTCTGAGAGCAGGAAAGTGTAGTGAGCTCTTGGGAAACAGCAGTCATTCAAACCCTTGTCCTGATGTGACATGCGAATTTGGAGTCAGTACACCACCAAAAGAGCTTTCCCAGCTCACTTATTCCCTGGGAAGTGCTGCAAAGGAACTGTGTTGTACAAGAGTCGGCGTTACAGTGTTCGTTACAAGCTGGAGGGCAACTGGATTGGGTGTGCTGACAGAGTGGAAAAATACCTGCAGGTCACCTGTCTGGAGTCCTGCCCGCATGGGAGACTCCGTCAGCGCTCCCAGCCTGGCTGCTGGCTGAGCTCCCTTCAGCCCTGGGGCTGGAGAAGCAGCAGAAGCTGTGTCACACTTCACTCCCCAGCGTGCCTCTCCTGAGGGAACATCGTCAGCTGCCATGACCGAGAGCAACTCGCTAGGAACTCCTCAGATTTATGGTCTTGGAGAACAAATGACAGAAATAGGAAGGCAGAGGTTTATGATAGCAGAAATTGCAAGGGCTTACTTTGGCTGGCTGCGTTTTCAAGATAATTCTTGTTTGCTGTCTTCATTGCTGTAGAACTGCTTTTTTAACTCTTGCAAACAGAGAAATCCAGACAGAGCCTGAGCCACAGTGATGCTATCAGCAAACTTTTTAAAGAGTAGAGAAACCGTGTAAGTAGTAGGCAGAGCCGTGTCCATCTAAATCAATAACCTTTGGAGGGAGAACTGCACTTCTTTGAAACACATTAATAAAAACGTCCTTGAAGATTTAGGGACTAAAAGCAAAGAATTAGGAGGTCACAAAAACAATTGAACTGTGTGTATATATATCAAACTGCTAATGACTTTTTAAAATAACTCATAATATTTAGTGGATGCATGTTGGCATCCCTATCAGTCGCCTGCTTCACTTGATCTGAGTGCTTCTACAGCACTGATTAGCCGATAACAATGTAATAAAGCTGTTTTCATACTTGTGTGGAGTCTTAATGTCTGCTCTTCTCCAAAATATTAGATTTTCAGGTCTGTTCTACTTTAAAAAACAGACTCCAGAGACTTAAAAGAAAACATAAGCAAATAAAAGTCTTAATTTGCCAAACGCAGAAAAATAGCATCTCTATATGTTTCAGAAGGTTTCAAACCATTTTCTGTCACCCAAGGTTTCTAAACATTATTTCCTGTAGTTTTGCAAGTAATAAAGGGAATGCAATAAGACTTAATAATAATAGAAGCGAGTCTCTTTTGGGTAATTACTTGAACAGAAAGCACTGTACATATCCTGGTTTTTATGATTTCCATCTTGCTAGAGGACACAGGCCAGCCAAGGGACTAGCTGAGATATTCTGTAAGTTTCTATTCCTACATTATCTGAGATATAGATAAGCAAAGTTTTTTTGCTCCTTGTCCATCTTCTGTTGACTATTTTACACTCAAAATCTGTGCATCTTTACTTAGTAGAGATAGGACACACAGCTGTAGCTGCCTGGAACCTGATAATGTTCATATTCTTTAGTCCCTCCATCACTCTGAGAAGCCACAGACAGAAGATAATTACAGACTGTCTTTTTCCATGTTTGTTAACAGTTTTGGGAGGTTCTTTCTCTTGGGTCTCTTTCCAGAGATTTAAAAGAGAATTATCTGGTAACATGCCTCATTTGGTCTCTGCTTTTAAAATCCCAAGGGGTGGGGTGCAGAGAAGTTCCAGACACCATGACGAGCTTCCTGAGGCACAGAGCAGGAAAGCATAACCCGAGAAAGGAGGGGACAGAGGGTATATCAACTTTATGCTGCCTTGGGGGCACTCATGACCTCTTACGTGCCCCAGATAGATGGCAAGAACTCCTTGTTCTGCCCCTGCCCCCTCGCCTGCTGGTTCCAGAGCACAGCTCTTCGCTGACTAAGCAGCCCTTGTAATTGCTGATCTTTGTCATGGTCACCAGTCTGTCATGTTCGGGTGTGCCTGCTCTGACTGGCTTCTTGCTCTGCAGTCAGTGGCACTGGAAATGAAAGATCTGGGCTCTGATCATAGAAATTATCACAGGCGGTGATTCCAACTAGGTTATTATGAGTATTTGCTAAAGCTGTATTGTGTAGAAAGTCTAGTGATACCCGCTTCTGCCATCAATGTGCTCTGAAAAGTTCTTTGCCTTCTGAAAAGCTAGGAGGACATTTTCTTTACTTCCTTGAATTTGGATGTGTTGTTTTGGTCTCTGCATAGCCCTTCCTTGTTATACTGGTTTCCATCAATCCCAACACTGTTACATCTATATGCAGGTATGAGACTAAGATGTTGTATGCAGTGTAGGTGGCAAGTCAGACTTGTTGTCTGTTGCAGTTCCCTGCTGTGCAAGCACAAACCCTGTTTGCCTTTCCCTCTTTGAAAGATTATTCCTTTCTTTTTTATAATGACTATCGTATGATGATGGACGTGTTTTCCTTCTTGATATCAAGAAATCCTGATTGCAGAAAAAGCCTTCTTTTTACTTTGATGTGATAATCATAAAAGCCCTTTCAAAGTCAAACACAAGCATGTTTGGGTTGGTGCCACTGACTTGTGAATAAAATTGGCTGCTGGTGGATCTGTGTTCTTCCCACCCAATTTATGGCCAGGCTCCACATCAGAAATGAGACAACACTTTACACAAATTTGTGATGGAAATGGTATGACCCTAATTCTTCTGCCCATGTGCATACTCATATTCACAATAAAAGGGTGAAAAATAATTTTAAAAATCTTGCTTTAAAGTTTCTTCCTAGTTAAACCATTAGTAAAGGGTGGTGAAAACAAGCAAGAGTTTTTGATTTTTTTTTTTTTTAATTTTTGCAATCAGCACAGAATATTGGCAATTCCAAAATTTGTTCTGCTGGCTTACTTAGAAAAACAATGATCCAAAATTTTGTTGAAGTAGTTCTCATTGTATAAAACAGAATTGTTTGCAAACTATGTATGTGCCCTCTCTGTTCTTCTAGGCACGTGTTCCACAAAGTCTGTGTGGATCCATGGCTCAGTGAGCACTGTACATGTCCAATGTGTAAACTGAACATTTTGAAGGCACTGGGAATTGTGGTAAGTGGATCTGTTGCAAGCTCTTCTTCCTCCCATGTCTGAGACCCAGAACAGGAGGAGTAATTGTAGGAGAGAGAGAGGGAAGGGTGTTACAGCATCCTTACTCAGAAAGCGTTTGGCGTTTTTTACTAATTTCTTTGCTGCTGATTTGTTGTTCTTCCTTTCCTTAGTTGCTCGTCGAGAATATATTGTTGTATTTGTATTTAGAACAATTTCTTATCTACTGATCTTCTACTAGTTTCTCTATATTCTTCCCTTTTCTCAACTCCTTTCAACTCTTCCTTTTTAAATTTACTCTGTAAATCTCTTGATTTTGTGGTCTGCTGTAGGCAGTCTTAAATTTGTTTGCACATTAAAAGCCATGCCTTAGCTGAGACCAGTGAGTTTTCCTCAAGCAGGTCATGGCTTCTGGCATCCCTGAGGACTGCTTTTGTTGACCAGTTCATAAAGGGGTAGCAGTGAAAAACTTCAAAGAGGATTTTTTTAATCTTTCCCGTATGAGGAAAAAATCCTAAAGTGGGAGCGATGCTCTTTTCAGAAGTAAGAACATATGGAGAGACTGTCTAAAGTGGCTTTTGAATCAAGCCAGTGAGAATAATCAGGCCTCCATTTTTAGCTGTATCTGTTGCAAATTTCCAAAATTGCAAATTTCTAAGAAATAGTTGCGCTTCCATTGTGGATGATCTGGTTTTGCAATTAATGCCATGCCTGGGTTTTTAGGAGAGCATACGGTAGAATTCCGAATATGTTGCCGTGGCTCATTGTGCTAAACCAGACAGGCACAGGCTGTGAAACAAGAGAGTTTGAGTCCCTTCCTTGAATCTTAATCCTTTTTTACTGCTTCTTCCTCCACCTCTTTAAGGTGGAAGTTGCTTCTCGTTTCTCTCCTGTGTGACCTCAGGGACAGCCACAGTGGCTCAAAAAGCGTGTGTGTGTGTGTGTGTGTGGTTCTACTTAATTTATAGGTTTGCTAAGTGCAGAATGTTCCCCGTGGTAATGTGGAGTCGGGTTTTTCCCCCCAGCCAAACGTGCCGTGCACAGACAACGTAGCCTTTGACATGGAGAGGCTGACCCGGGGGCAGCCGGCCAGCCGGCGCTCGGCGCTCGGCGACTTCGCCACCGACAGCTCCCTCAGCCTGGAGCCCCTGCGCACCTCCGGGATGTCCCAGCTGCCCCAGGACGGAGAGCTGACACCGAGGTCGGGAGAGATCAACATCGCAGTGACAAGTAAGTTCCCTCTGGCTCCCGTGGTGCCCTTCCGTGGCTTCCCGTAGCTCTGTGCCGCAGGGCCCTGGTGATGGATGTCCCCGCAGGGACAAAGGTGACCTCAGTGTCTCTGCCAGAGGCATATGCTCCTTATTGAAACCAATAACTCTAGGTAAGACAGTGCCAACACTTCCATTATTAATGGTATATCCATTTAGATCTGCATGCAAAGAACCCTGGATGAACTAAAATGGCACCGAAATAACCTTCCTGAATTTGGTAACCAGGACGATAGTCTGGGTTGCCAAAACCGTTACTTATCCTTTCGGAATACATTACATGCAATAATTTACACAAATATAAATATTTTAGTTGATTACTATTTCTGCAGACATTTTTTCCCCTGAGAACATTGCTACTGGAACTCTGACGTCACTTAGCAGGTCTTTTTTCTTACAAAATTTGTGAATTAAAAAAAGCATTTGATGTACCAACATTTGAGTATTGTCCAAGTGTTTTATAACATCAGAAAATTGCTCCTGCGCTGCTTGCAAGCTCTTGTCCATAAGAGCAGCATGGAAAATTTCCACTCACTGGATTTTACCTAGGGTTTCTAATGTGCAATAGCACTATAATGAATACAGTATGTGTAGAATTGCATCATTTTTCCATATGCTGTACAGTCTCAACTTGATGCATGAATGGTTGTTTTACTGGCTGAATTGCAAAAGCAGAATCCATGCACATGTACAACAGTCTAATTTTCTCCTTGTATTTTGTTTATGTGCACCTATGATCTAGATTTTGAACTTAGTCACACTGTTGCAACTGATGCAGTCCATTTGGGTGTTTCTTTAGATGCTGTAGCAAAGTAAATGTCTCATTTAAAAAGATCTTATGAAAAACATAGCCTGTATCTAGAAATATCCTGATCTGGGAAGGGGAAGTCCGCATACGAAGTCTAGATTCTCTGCAAAGCCACTAAGTTATTTTGCCATCCAGTGTTTGACCTTTGGTTCACCTTGCTCTCAGCTCCATTGAATGAGAGCAGATCTGTTGCTGTGCTGCTCCCTTGTCACGGGTGGGAAATCTCTGTAGTTTTCACTTTTCAGTAATTAGTTTTACAGAAGGTGTTTTTACTGTCCCCAACTGTAGTGCTGCTCGTGCACAGATTGGATGCCAGGGTGAAACCAGAAATAGTCAGCAGCAGTTCATTCTGACAGTGTTTATAAAATAAAGCTTTAGAAAGGACTGTTGAAATGTTTGGGTTTTATGGATGACACATGCATTCTTTGATGCATGAGAGTTAAACCAAAAGCCATATTCAACAACAGTGCTTGTATTCCAAACTGTTACTATATGCCAAATTGATTTTGAGGAGGGAGAACTTTGCATAGTGAACATTCTTTAGAATAGACTCCTTTATACTATGTTTTATTTTTTTAATGGGTTTGTATGGCTACCCTAATGTTGGAAGTTACTTTTCCATGTGTATTTCTGCCTATTAAATGGAATACTAGTTATGTTTTACTGTTGGGCAAACTATCCTGGGTTTCGTTGGGTTTTAAGTAAGACTATAACATTTATTCGGGAGGGAGGGGGCGAAAACACAGTTGAAGTGTGACAGTACATTGGGTGTGCTTATGTGAAGAGCCACATCTCACCAAATCTAACCCGACCCTGACGGTCTTTCTGACTTTGGGGGGGTGGACGGAGTTTTCATCACGTTTTCCCTTGATCCTGCATTTCACTTTACATTGTTAAATAACCTTTCTTCCTCACTAACCCTTGGGCTCAGCCAGGAAATATTGTTGTGCCATGCCTTTTTTTCCGCACCTCTCTCCACTTCTTCTTTGCTAGCCTTCTCCCGTCAGTAACTCTGTGGCTTAACCTCCTTCTGCTTCACCTCCTGGGGCCAGTCATGGCTTAGAAGCCTCTTGCCTTCCGCCAGTGGTGTTTGAGGGAAATATTGGCATCGCTTTGACATAAGCCTTCTCCCACGAGTGATTTCCTCCCTTTCCTTTGTCAACAGAAGAATGGTTTATTATTGCCAGTTTTGGCCTCCTCAGTGCCCTTACACTCTGCTACATGATCATCAAAGCCACAGCTAGCTTGAATGCTAATGAGTAAGTAAATATTCAGATGTTTCTGTGTATTTCTGGTGGGTGTGTGTCATGGACAACATTGGGAATAGATACCAAGGGAAAACACAGCTGTCAAGGAATCAAATTCCTTTCCTGTTTTTCTCAAACGCAAGTGTGTCTGTTAACTGTAGGTTTCAGGGTAACATCCAGAGGCCCTCTTAATTTGAATTTAGCTAGATTGTCTGAGAAAATCTCCTTGCTAAGTGGAGACGTGAAACGGGGGAAATGGACAATATTTTATGTCCAGTTTTTGATCGATGGTCTAGGTAAACATTAGATTTCTGCAATTAAATTCCCATGTTCAAAATGCACCTGGCAGAGCCAAAAAAGCTACAAGCAGTTACCTTTGACAGTTTTGACCTCAATTTTATAGTCAAATTCATATTAAAATAAATCTGTATTCCTAGTTAGCACTCTTTCGGCTAAGAAAAAACAAGGTGTTTAAACAGAACTGCCTTTTTGCTCTTAGGAGAGGGAGAGATGAAAGCAATGAATGCAGTACTGTTTCTTCCCTCTTAAATGAAGAGATACTTGCTTCCATGCTTCTTAATTTATATAGAACCCCCCCCAGCCTCCCTTCAGACAAGCTGGACAAGAAATTACCCTAGCACATGACTTTCACTCTCTTTTTTTATAGTTCTGTGTGTGGGCAAGTATAAATCTGTTCTGCAGATCTATTATCTAGGTACATCTAGCTATTCTCATGTAGATGTACGGAATATCTGGGCTCATGATATATGTTTAATCATTATTTATTTATTTGCTTGGGAAGGCAAAGTGTCAACATCTTTCTGTATCTCTGAACGTCTTGATGCAGCTGAGTTTCCATTAATGTGTTGATCTCTCTACCAGAAGTGGGGTGAGAATCAAAGACAGTCTGCTGTGCTGTCTGGAAATGTAGCTTTATAAAGATAATTTTCTTCTTTTTTTTTTTTTCCTTTTTTTTTCCTTGAGATTAGTGGAAGAAGGAGTTTTTTTACTTTTTTTGGAAAGTATAAGGTGTCCTTCTCCATAAGATGTAAACATGTCTAATAGTCTCCAGTGTAAAATTTTAGACAGTCTCAAGCTAATCATCTTCAGGAGGGGCCATAGCATTGGTCATCAGGGATCTTTGATTACCACTAAGTTGCAAATCTTCCTTTCCTCCTCTTTTCACATGCTGATTCCAAAAGGGCTTCATGAAGAGTAGTTTTAGAACTTCAAATAGCCCTATCAAATCTCCTGATTATTATTTTTCCCCCCCATTTGTCAAAAACTTGAAATTGCATCCCTCAATCAGCAACTTGGCAACGAAGCTGCAGCTGAACATAGTTCATCTGCCCCCAGAAGAGTAGCTTGGGAAAGCATGGAGCAAGAGGAGCTGTAAAACGGGAATGTCTGCATTTCTGGGCACTTGCATGTCATTAGGAAGGAGGAGGAGCTGCAGCCCTTGTGGTGTCATCCAGATGTGGGCACTGATAGCAGCTGCATTCCTGCCTTGCCTCGAAACTCTTCTGTTCCTTGCCTTTTGCTCAGTGGGATCTGGGTCTGTTTGTGCTGGAAGGACAAACTGCTTCACACTGGCAGGGAGCTTGGGCCTCCAGCAAAGTGTTTTCAGGGTGATGTTCCCTCAGTACAAACAAAGGGTGTGCTGATACAAGGAGAGCTGCTTTCCCCAGTGATAGGAATTGAAATGCAAGCTCATACGAGTGTATACTTGAGGCAGATTTAAGAAAACTCACAACCACAGAAACCAGAGCTGTCAAAAATCACTTATTTGGGTAAATGAAGTACCTTGCTGTAGCCTTTAACCTCAGCTCAGCTTCATCTGAATCCTTTGGGATCTGAGCAGCCTCCACAAGTGCTCCTGTGTTTGGCTACTCATTTTAGACAGTTTAAAATGACACTAACGCTTAGATTTATTGTTTCATTGACACCTTGTGTTCCCCAGTGCCAGACAAAGCATTTCCTGTGCTGAATATCATGCCAGATACATGGTGGCTCCTTCTCACTGCGATTTCTGTTAAATGTCATAACAGCATATCTGCTTTTTATGCTGCTCTCCATATAAAAAGCAATGCTGACATACCCTGCCTTTGTTATGGTAGTGTTTCAAGAGGAAGCAGAGGAGTTTTTCTTATCAGAAAACAACAGTAGCAAGAATGAGGTCACGTAATATGCTGATGCAAGTAAAAGGTGTCAAATATTCCCCTGTAAAACTCACCTAAAACCATATCCTGTTCTTTTTTTTTAATATGTCCCTCCCTCAGCTTAAAGATATTTATTTAGAGCAATAGTTCTGGAGTTGTGAGTTATACACTATTTAACTGTGTATATGTATGTTTGTGTATATGTATCTATATACACACGTGCATCTTTAAATAGTTGTGATAAAAGTAAACATTGTCTCAGTGATAAGAAAATAAGGAACCAGCTGCTTTCTCTTGGTCTCAAAATATCCTTTCAGTATTACTATTAAAAGATTTAGACAGTGTTTGAAAGGAACAGAAGAAGCACATTTTGCCTTCCTGCTTAGGGAACAGTCAGAAATTACTGTATAACTGTGGGTTTCAGCCCAAAAAGCCCAGATAGCACCACTTAGAGAAAGTTTTCAGTAGCAGATGGAGTGGCCTTGAAAGCTTAGAAGTGCTCAGACCTCTGGCTGTCCTGTAAGAATGACGTGACAAATACAGACCTCTCTTAATGCTCTGGCCTTGTGTAATTAGTCACTTTTCACTAGCTTACTTGTACAGGATTTTTTTTTTATTTTTTTTTTTTTTTTAGTGTTGGCAGTATTAACTTTAACTTAAATATTTTGTTCCTTTTTGTTTCTGCCCCGCAGAGCAGAATGGTATTGAAGAAACGCTTTCCGGCCGATTGCCTCGGAGAGAGACACCTATTTTTATGCATCATTTATCGATCATGCAGCACAAGCAATTATTTAGTACATTCTATTTTTTCATAAAATTTGCTGATGCCAAAGCTTTGTATTAAGGAAAAAGTGAAGAAATAAAAAAAAAAAAAACTTTAATTGTGAAGTCTTACTCTGTGAGAATTTCATTCTTCTTGGGCTTCCTGTGTTAGTACTCAAGTCTGAGGGCATTTTGTAAATTTTGCAAGGTGCTGTATTTCCTTTGAATGATTTCATCTTTGCAGTTCTCTATTATTCTCCATTCATTTTGGGGCGCAGGAGTGGAAATCTGATGCAGTGCCGTCGTTACGATGCCACCCAGCACTGAAGTGACTAACAAGTATTAGTAGCAATCGTTCCATACCAACTTATTAGGGGGAAAAAAGCTGGGCCAAGCATTCTTGTGTAAGTGCATATAACAGACTTACCTTGACTCCAGCTGAGAATTAATTTGAAATAAGAGCATTTTCTCAGTTTCTCCTCCTGTGTCTCACTGGGAGCACGGCAGTATAATTTTTGCCTTGAGGTCAGGCATTGCTGAAGGTTTGCAATGCTCTTGTCTCAAAATACAAATCATTAAACCGTTTCTGTCTTCTGCTTTCACCCCACCCTTCTTTTTGATACAATTGAAGCTGCTCTAAACCGCTTCTTCCTTGCTAATAACAAGTGGAAACATTGCGTTTCCCGCACTGTCGCATGTGAAGCCTCCTTTCAGGGCTAGACAGGAGTTAGTTTTGGTTCGAATTCAGATCGTTGATAATGCTCTTTGATGTAGAAACTCAATGCAAACGTGTCCCTTCTTGCCACGGCTTCTTTGCTGGGGAGGAGGCAGAGGGAAAACATCTCTCCTCGCTGTCCTCGCTCCGGCTGTTTCGCGCAAGTTGCCTTATGCAAGCAGAAGTGTGAGTAATTTCACAACAGTCAGTTAAAACACGCGGGTCTGAGTCCTGGCCAGATGCTAATGCTTGCGTTAATCAGATGGGTAGATGAAGGTAACAAGTCAGGAAGGAAAAAGTAATTGACAGAAGTTAAAGCCTATTCTTTGTTTGGTTGTTTTTGTTGTTCTGGGATCAAGATGTAGACGTTCTAAACGGAATGCTTTCTAAATTAATTAAATGAATAGAGAGAAGCAATTTTACTGTAAGATTTAATTTTTTTATGTACTGGGAACTAGGGGATTTAATTTAATTTTATTTTTATGTGTAGGCACTTTTATAAGTTAGGAACACAGCCAGATGCTGCATTAAAATTGTTTCTTAATTCTTATTTGTCCATCAGACTTCAGCTGAGAAGGCAGCTTTTATAATAAGAAATGAAATGTGTGATAGCTTCAGTGCATTTAATAGAATTCTTCTTCAGTGTGTCCTTGTGAAATTCTGAAAGAAATATGAAAACAATCAATAGAGCAGTAAGTGCCTTTTGAAATAGTGGAAAACCCCATTGGACTTCCTCATGGAAAGAAAAAAGCCTCAAACATACTGTGTCTTGAGAACTGTCTGCTTTTAAAGTACAGTGTGTGTCAGCTGAGTGTTGTTGCCAAAAATGGAGGAATGTGGTTAGAGCATGATTTAAGGTATGGGCTATGATATATGTTTTTTTCACCCATCTCTCAACAGCAATAGTAGAACTGATAAGTTTGTGCTTGTCTCCTGAAACAAAATTCCTTAAGTGCTATTTAGTGCTGTTGGGAGGATGTGCAGAGACAGCCTGAGCAGAGTCATGACCCAGATGCAAAAGACACCGTAACAGTTCTTGTTTCTTCTACAGAACAGCAGCAGAAGGAGAAGTTGAGTGATATTTGGAATGAAAAGGCTGACAGGGCTTTTTAGTGAATCTCCCTCCCTAGAGGATTTAAATAACTCAGCACCATCTTTTCTGATTATTTTTTTTTTGAGCCTCTAACAATTGTCTCAACAAAGTGTTAATAAAAACATAGACAATTTCTGCTAGGCTACTTCTAGGTCAGGTGAGCTGTAACTATCTGTTAATGAAATAAATGTGTTCAAAGATGGACTCGATTTTTTTTTTTTTTTAACTCTGGATAGGTACAAGAAGGAAATTCCCAAAGTTTTGCGTAGAATCAGTTAGATTGGAAAAGCCCTCTAAGGTGATCAAACCCACCGTGAAACATGTCCTTTAAATGCCTCGATCCAGCCTGTCCAGATCCCTCTGTGGAGCCTTCCTGCCCTCCAGCAGACCAGCACTCACATCCACCCTGGTGTCACCTGTACTGAGGGTGCACTCGATCGCCTCGTCCAGATCATCCATAAAGACATTAAACAGGACTGGCCCCAGGACTGAGCCCTGGGGAACACCAGTGACCGGTCACCACCCGGATTTAACTCCGTTCCCCACCACTCTCTGGGTGCAGACATCCAGCCAGTTCTTAACCCAGTGAAGAGTGTCCCTGTCCTTGCCGTGAGCAGCCGGTTTCCCCAGAACAATGCTGTGGGACACAGTGTCAAAGGCCTTACCAAAGGACAGTCAGACACATCCACAGCTTTCTCCTCATCCACTGAACTGGTCACCTTATTGTAAAAGCAGGCCAGGTTAATCAAACAGGACCTGCCTTTCCTAAACCTGTGCTGGCTGGGCCTGAGCCCCTGGTTGCCCTGTAGGTGCTGTGTGATCACACTCAGCATGATCTGCCCCATGGCCTTCCCTGGCACCAAGGTCAGGCTGTAGTTCCCCAGATCTCTCTTCCAGCCCTTGTTGTAGAGGGTTTTTTTGCTAAACCTCCAGTCAGCTGGGACCTCCCCAGTTCACTGGGACTGCTGGTAAGTGATGGAAAGTGGCTCAGTGAGCACTTCCACCAGTTCCCTCAGAGCCCTTGGATGAATCCCATCCGGCCCCATAGTGCGTGTCTGAGTGGTGTTAGCAGGTCACTGACCATTTCCATCCTCCCTGTTGGCCTTTCTGCCATTCTCACCCATAAACACTCAACCCCCACCACCAGCATCATTAAACTCCAGACAATCAAATCCCTGAGGCACGGGGCTACCCCAGTGCCTCTCCTTGCCTATCCCTTCTGAAGAGCTTCCAGCCATCCATGGCAGCACTCCAGTTGTGCCAGTCATCCCACCGTGTCTCCACGATGGCAACCATGTCACAGCTTTCCTGATAAGCTGGCTTCAAGGAAACGATGCTTTATGAATAACCCCACTCTGTTGTTCCTCAGCTGAGAGGGTGTTTGAAACAGATGGTCTGAGGTAGGGAGTGCTCTGATCAGATTCCCACAGTAGGATGCCATCATGCCAGAGGAGCTGTGGAGGGACTGCAGCTTGTGGCAGAAGATGGCCCTGATTAATGACTAAGGGCATTAAAATACTTTGAGATGGAAATGGAACACCAGGAGTCCTGATGCACCTGCAGTGCTATGTCTCCTGATGTGGCTCCTTGGCCTTGGTGTTGTGCCCAGTTCTGTGGCATCCTTTGATAGGTATAAAGGCCAATTCCAGGGTAATATGATTATTTTCAGGCTCAATGCAAGTTATAGGAAAAGTTCTTCTAAAGTATATAATGAAGAATAGTGGCAGAGAGCACTGAAGGATTCATTTTTGTGTATTAAAATGGCATGCAGCCTTCCCATTTGTTTTCCACACCTAAGGGGTAAATGTTGATCTTTCTTGGTAAGTGCAAAATAGGAAGAACAGACTCATGAGCTGAATTTGGAACTGCGGATGTTTGTACTTGTCCTTAAAATACATTTATTCAATAAATTTATCAGCTGGACTGATGCCACATTTTTAAACAAACAGTAGCTGTTTTCAGCATTAAGAGGAGCGTGGCTGGGTCACTGTGCCCTGCTGACTCTGCTGCTCCAGCCGTGGGCTGTGGGCAGTGCTCCCGACCTGGTTAATGGAGCACCTGAAGATTGAGTGCTGGAAAACACCGAGGCAGCAGCTGGATCCTCAGCCCTGGGCGGGCTGCACTGGATGGGAGAGGAGACACTTAGGAAAAGAAGGAGCAATGTGTCCCAGAAGTGGTATGGAAGCCAAGAGATGTCTATCTGCATGGAAACATGCAGCCTCCCTGGGAGTGAGTGGCTTCCATTTCTTCTGCCAAGGACAAAAACATCACAGTAAAGAATTTTAGAGGTGTTGTATATATGCTGCCTATTTCCAGATTAATATAAAATACTTGTTGTCAGATGACCTTTCTGCCAGTTGATTAAATCTCTCCCTCAAGTCTGCTGGAGTGGAAGTCTGGGTGCACAGAGGAAATGATGGCCTGGGCTGTCTGCTTCCAAACCCGTGTTTGATTTCTGTGTAATGAAAACAAAAGCAACACCAAGCTTTTAGAAACCCCTTTGGTTTGTATGAAGATTGGTTGTGTGTAGCATTGCAGCAGGTGGAGGAAAGGGAGATGAAACATCCAATATCTAAGGCTTATTTCAACTGCAAGCTGAGACTCACTCATCAAAAATTAAATTATCCTGACCCATAACACAATCTTGAAATCAGTTTTATCTGGTATAATTTCAAAGCAGGGTTGGTTTTTTTGTTTGAATTATAGAATCACTGAGGTTGGAAAAGACCTCTAAGATCATCAAGTCCAATTGTTGGAGACAGACTATGATCATTTGGAAGTCATAGTTCCAAGTTTATGTTCCCTCAAATACTCAACCTTTATTTACTTATTTATTTGTTTATTTATTTATTTGAAACATGGATATGTGCTCCTGGCAGAGTGAACAATTCAGTCCTGTGCAGTGTAACTACTAATTTCACTCTTGTTTCAGTTGACAATGAGGTCAGAAATGAATTAATTTGTTATGAAAAGTTCCCCTTCTCCTTGCGAATGGTGGAGTGAGTGTGTGTACTGGCTTTTGGTGGTAAAAGAGCAGCAGATCTGTTGCCCAGCTCCAGTTTCCTGCTGTTTTGAGCAAAGATTTGACCTGGGCACACAACCTCTGTGCAGCTCAGGAGGGAGTTTGCTGCAGACCCAGGTGGCAGCTCGCTGGCACAGCATGCTGAAGTTTTCGTGGAGCCCATCTACAGAGTCCCTGGCTCTCCCAGCCAGCGCTGCTGTGATTCCTCTGCTTTGATAAGTGCAAAATCCACCTTCACTTTTGCTCTTACACAATCATACACGTTTGATTATAACTCTAGTTTTTGCTTTTTAATCATAATAAGGACTTACTTTATGGGTTTTTTGAATCTGTGCCTTTTGGGTGTGTGGGGAAGGAGAAATTGTGTTTTGGACAGTAACAGCTGAATTCTTCCTTTCTCATATCTTCTGTAAGCTCTTTATTTTCAGACTGGCGTAGGCTGGGCTCAAAATTTGGCAAAGAAAGGGGGATTTAAGCTCCTAAAATCCGCCAGGGCTAAAACTGCAATCCCCTAAGCATCTTTCCTCACTGATGCCTGAAACTGGAGGCACCTTGGTTTGCCGGGTGCCTTCTTGATGAACTTGGAAGCTTTTCAGTTGCCTCCAGTTTGGCTCATGTAGCTGCCTGGTGCACTGTAATCTAAGCAGCTCCCAGCTATTCCCCCCTGGGATCTAGAAGCCGGGTAATGAAACACTTTGGCCAAGGGCCTGATCTCATAGATGCTTTCAGAGAACCATTTGTGTAGCAGGAGGGTTGGGCTCCTTGCAAAACACATCTCTGGGTTCAGAGAGCCACAGCAACACCAGGCCACCGAGGAGAAAAATTAAATTCCATTCCCCACTTTATCAACAGCTGCTTGGGGCTTGGTTTGGGTATTGCCAATGTTGCAGAAGAGGGTTGGGTCTCCTTTTGGTTACGTGTAAGGAAATACACAGGTGCCTTTTTCTAGAAGATGAGTCGGGTGGATGAAGGTTACTGAGCTCTGGAGGAGGTCAGGCTTTCAGCAGCACTGATGGGATGATCCTTGAGGAGCCCCTCTCCCAGCCTGCCCATTCCTTTCAACCCCATGCTGGAGTGCTCTGTGCTGGTGCACGGCACAGCAATTTGGTGCCAACCAAAGGTTTCTGGGTTTCCCAAGGAAGCACATCCCTGCTTTACAAGGCTGTAAATCAACAGCCAGCACCAAGTGCAAAACTGCAGCCCGCCCCAGCCTTGCCCAGACTTGACCTGTTTTATCTGAAAGAGCCATTTGAGGTGGACCTGTTCATGCATATGGAAAGCAGCTCTGAATTGTCAGGGGAGCAGATGAACAGAGGTGAACGGAGGTGAAATATTTCATATGGTTGTCACTGGTTTGCATTAAAGGGTGGCTATTTTTGACTTGTGTACTGTGTTTGCGGCCAGCACCCGGGTATGAGGATGCTCTACTCAGTTCTCATGTTGTTCGTGTGTGTTCCTAATGTGGTTTTGTTCTACCTCTTGCAGGCAGTCACTTCTTCCATCGTAACTCTCTGTCCCCTCGAAGCCTGGTCTACGAGAGCGAGTTCTCAACCATCGAGCCTGCCTTGGACATGTATGACGAGAACAAAACCTGAAAGGAATCCATGCTCCTTCCTGGCCCTTTTTCCGTTTTTTTCATTTCTCATTCCTGTTGTTGTGTACTCTTTCCATGGATCTCCTTTGTCTGAAGAAGAGCTGCTTTTTCCAGAACACGAACCCGCCTTCTCGATTGCACAGATGAAGACCAGCTGTGGTGGTTTCTGAGGTGGCATCTCTGAGCTGACAAAGAGTTGCGTGCAAGCAAGGTTGTCTGATGGAAAGTGCTGAGTAACAGCATGGGGAGCTGTGTCGGTCCAGCCACGGCGACGCAGAAGAGGTTTTACGGTGGTCCTAAGAGTTTGCGTTGTACTGCAAATGTGTCTCTTAACACAGGCATCTGCTGTTTCCAGTTGTTTAATTGTCCATGCGGTTGGGCAATGTCAGAAAGGGAACTGGTTGTAGAGGAGATGGCCAGTGACTGGTAAAAGCAGTCGTATATCTTGGTCAATCCATAACCTTACTGTGAAATAGCCCCTTCCGAGAGGGACCTTTATAAGTGCATTGAGTTTCCTACAACCCACCTAACCCCGGACAATGGCGAGCCAGTCTGACGTTCAAGCTGCAGAGAGGACCTGCATTTGCAGAATGAATTCAAGGAACTTGATGCTTGGGTTTTTTTCTCCAGTTTGATTGAAGCAGGAGAAAAATGGTGTGCACAGAATATACTTTTGGTCCTTCCGTGTGCTCAAGTCAAGTGAGTCTCTTTCTGTAGAGAGGACGTTCACAGAACCAGCACCTGATCTACCTGAAAACCATTAGACTTTTTGAAATATGCAGGAATCGAATTAGCTTTCTTTCTCACTTAACTTTATTTTTTGGGGAGGGGGTGGGGGGTAAAAAAATCCACCGAATTTTTCACTGAGGTTTTTTAAAAGCCAGCATGTTGGCATTACACAGAGAAGAAAAGAGGTAAGCTTCTTATTCCATTCTCCCATTGAGATCTGCAACAGTTATTTAACAAACGCATTCTCTGAGCTGTGCCCTTTCCCACTGACATCAATAACGGGAATGCAGAAAGCAGGAGAAGAAAGGAAAGCAGCTACTGCTTTGACACGCTGCAGGAAAAATCAATTTTTACCAGCATGTGACAAAAGTGGTGGGGAAATGGATATGGTTTGCAAGCTTCTGAGAGAACAATGCAGAAATGGAGAGCGAGTGTAACCTCTGGAGCTAAGTCATCCACAGCATTCCTCTAAAGAGCCGAGGTGGAGGAGCGAGCGCTTCTGCTCCGCCTTTTCCTACCGGACAATGCATAGCTGTTAATGAATGTTTGGATTTTTCTCCATTGCAGTCTAAGTTACTGTAGGTGTAGAAATGCATTTGTGTCCTTGTAATATGAAACACGGTTTCACCCTCTGTACAGGAATCTTGAGAAATCAGTTAAGCCAAAAAGAAAGGTAAGACATACTCCGCCGTGCTTTAATTTCACCTGCTTTTGCTACAAGCAGGGGAATTTCCCCTCCTTTATAATGTTTTTAATTGTATAGCAGTCTGCTTAACATATATCCTTTTCTGAGGTGTGGTTCAGCTGTGTCTTTAACATGGATGTTTAAGAGAAAAAAGAAAAACCCAGCTCTGTAAAATGAGGAAATGATCCTCTTTGCTGAGTGTGCTTTGACTTTTGTTGCTGTGCGTCAGCTTTATTTAATCTGATAATTCAAGAGTGGGTGGTGTGAAGTGTAGGGAGGTTTTTCTCATAACACCCACATTTGTATTTACCGAATGCACTTTTATTATCATTCAGCTCACTCCAGAAATGTGCTGAAGCCCCAGACTTCTTAAGAGCACAATTTTGACACCCACTTTCTCTGGCGAAGCAGAAGTGAAGGTCGCGGAAAGTGCCAGCAGTGGCTTGAGCAGCAGCGGGTTTTGGTCAGGATCCTTCCTCTGCTGGCAGATGTGCAAGAGGGGCAGTGACACAGCTCCTGACAGACAAGCCAGGGCAGAGCTCCCCAACCCGGCCTGGCTGAGCTGTGCTCAGGCCCGTACAGGGCTCGGGGGGGGCAGAAGGGCTGATTGAGTAACCCCTTGTTTTCATAATTACATCTGCGAGATCGCAGCAGGTAAACACGTGAGAGCGGGCACCTTCCGAAAACAAACGCCTGAGAGAGAAGTCACCAGCTCTCAAGGATGTTATAGGGCTTGTTTTTATCCCTGGAGGGCAGTCGGGGTCACAATAAACCCACGGACACGCGGGTGTTCCTCCTTGAGTACAAAAATGTCTGGGTGCCTCTGCACGTGCACAGTGGGGTTTGGAGAGGACAGCCTCTTGTGTGGAGTGCTGATGCTCCAAGCAAATCCTTCTTGTAGGGGCTGTCTCAGCCTGGCACAGGGATTTCCCCCAAGTTCCCCGGGAACGTCGCTGGAGCACGGGTTCGGCACAAAACCAAAACTGATGGTTTCTTAGCTCCAAGTGAGCCCGTTCGCACAGATATAGAGGATCCGTGCCAGGATATACAGAAAAGCTAGAAAAGGCATGGAAATTAAATTTGAAAACTAGAAAGCACAAAGCCCCCGAAGATGAAATAATAAATAATGTCATTTGTATTTTGTTAAATCTCCTTAATTCCAGCCGAACATCTTGGTTTTAAGCAGGGGGAGGGCAGAGGTGCCTCTGTGGAGATCACGGTCTGACACAGTGATGTAAAAGTGGATTTGTGCTGTAGCACCTCAGATAAGGGAGCTGATGTTTATAATTGGCATCCTGGATTTGGAAAATCTTGCAACACTGGAAAAATTAAAAGCTTGTTCAAGCAATTGATCCCTACGTGCTGTAGCAGGCGTTCTCCCACTTAGTCATATTTAGCATGGGGAGGAGGCACCGCAGCAACATGGGTGATTTTTTTTTCAGGGCTGTGCTGGTAAGTTTGAGGTTTTCCTTTTAATATTAATCAGTATATAAAAAAAGCTTGATGAGCATCGTTGTTCTTGTTCTGCTGCAGTGGCGCTGTGTGTGGTTTGAGTCATTTCACAGAAGTAAAACATACGGCAATCTACCAAGGACTGTAAGTGCCAGGAACTTGGAAAAATCATTTTTAAGGTTAAAAAAAACAAAGTGCTTTTTAACAGCAACGTTCATTTTATGACTTCTTCATATTAAAAAAAGCTTTTATCTCCAAGTGTTTCCCCAAACTATTTAAACCCCAGTACTTCACCGTCTCTTTCCTGGGCTCTTGTTCTAGGAAAATTTTGCATGTTCCCATAAGACATCTGTAAAATCAAGGTTTGCTTGTGTTCTTAGAGGATAATTGCCAGTAAAAAAAGCCAGACTGTAAGTGTGCTTTTTACCTATAATACAACATTAAATATTAAACTTGAAGCATGTTAAAATTTACCTAAAGACCCTCACAATTGCTCTCTCCAGTGAGCTCCTGTGTGGGATCTGCACTATCCCCTTGCTCTAGGATGCTTGCCCTGGCACCTGAGGATGCTATAGGAATAGCCAGGTATCCTACATTAGCCAAAGAAAGACCAAAAAGAGTTCAATAAATGTGTTTAGGACTATGTTATTTAGACTTTTACACATCTTCTGTTTTCTTTAAACACACTCATGTGAAATAGTGCAAAGGCTTGGGAGAGCCAAGAGCTTTTTACCAGGTACTGGAGAGCAGAGGGAATTCTTCAGGAAGCATGGGTCACAATGAGGCTCCAGAACTTGTTCAGTCTAATTTAGGTTTCAGGTAATGCCACAATCAGGTCATGAGCTGAAGGATGAAGGCACCAGGGTTGAGCTGAAGTTCAGGCAGCTCTGCAGCCTGATTACTGGCAAGTGAGTTGACTTAATTATTAAAAATATTTGGCATTTTGCTTAGCTAATAGCAATTTGTTTTCTACAGCATAGAAAATAGCTCACAAGCTGAGGCACCATGAGGCAAATGCAAAAGCCACTGGGCTGCTGCCAACCCTGCAGGGTGGGGAGGAAAGGGCAGGAGGACTCAGGGCAGGGACCTCAGGAAAGACCTTCAACTTCCCAAGTGAAGCTTTTGCTCCTTTTTCACCCCTCGTTACGCAGCCATACTTGACCTAATTTTCCAGTCGGAGCAGCGCAGAAGAGTGCATGATGTGCCATGACAGCTTGCATATGTGTTGTTATATTTAAAGATTTCTTCACTTTTTCCTTTCCCTGCTAGACTTGCTGCACCACAGGGCACTGCTCAGGGCAGCCAGAGCTCTGGCACACTCGGTGGAAACCGCTGAGCAGGGGAGGGAGTGAGAGAGGGAAAGATGCTCCAACTAAGCTGATTGGGGGAAATCAGGGGAAAGGTAGACTGTACATCTGTACATTGGTGTTCATTTCTGCTTTGTTTCCAATGGTTTTGAAACAATTAAGAGAAAAAGCAGTACTCCCTACCTCTCCTTTGTGGGATAGAGTGACAAGAGCAGAGCTCCAGATGGAATTTTGCTCCTGGAGCAGAGCCATGGTGCTCTGTAACCCCCAGTTGGTGATGTCCTGAGCTGTTAGTCAAATCCCCAACCTCACAGGGGCCTGTCAGGTTTACCTGGTGCTTGTGAAGTGCTTTAGGGAAAATAAATCCACTTGCATGAGCCTTTGCAAAGTAGCACTAATCAACACCTTGTTGTCTGTCAGTGGTTTGATCCTTTCATCACCCTACTCTTTTTAAAAGCCTGCAACATTCCCAAACATTCTTAATTCTCCCCAATTAATCTCTGCTATCCCGCTCCATCGATCACTACCTGCTTCCTCCTCCTCTGGAGAGCCAGATAAAGGTCCCCATTGTGCAGGAACTGTTGTCCCCCCGTTCTCCAGCATCTTCGTCACTGTGCCATCACATCACTGTGCCGTCACCATGCCAGCCAGCCCCTCAGAGGGGACTCATTGCTCCAAACCAGCATCACGATCTGTGGGAGCACAGAGGTTCCTGGTGGGTTGTTCTTGGCCAAAGCAGGCTCTGCGGGACCTGGGCTGGCCTTGTGGGATGCTCGTTCTGTGGATCCCTGCATGGAGCATCCTTTCACTCCTCCACCCAGTAGCCTCATGGAGATGCCCACATGAACAGAGATGGATGTGTAGGTTGTGCAATAACATCTGAATATTTATTCTTTTTTTATGGCAATAATGTCCAGGGTCCCTGCGTTTGGGGGCCCTGTGGTATAAGGTGTTGCCCAAAAATAGTCCCTTTCCTAAAGAGTTAGTAATTAAGTATTAATATTCCTACAAAGTAAGAAGTACATAGTGTTTTATTGAAAGTTGAAGCTTTTTAGAGTGATTTTAATGCCAGGCTGAGGTGTAACATGAGCTAGTGTCATATGGGTGGGAATGGAGTTTTGCAGCCCAAAAATCTACTGGACATGCATGTGAAGGCTCCCTCACTCCCTCACTGGCTATTCCTTTTTCCACTTCCATCCACAAGCCCCTGATGATCCAGGCGCTTTTTATTTTCCCTGAGCTCAGCTGTGTGCATTTGCTGTGCCTTTTGCCTTTTTTTTTTTTTTTTTTTTGCTGCTTCCCACATGTTCCAGGGCTCATTTTCACTTGGCTATGATTTGACCTTCAGCTGCCCAAACCCCTCGGGGGGACAGGAGCCATTAATTCCCAGCAGAGCAGTTCTGCTGGGCTGTGCTAAGGCATGGACCACCAGATTTGCTCTGGATTCCCCCTTCCCCTGCCCAGTGCCTGTGCCTGTGACACCCTCAGGTTGTCTCGGGCAGTAAGGGCTGTATCTGCTGCAGCCTTCCCATGCACCTGGGCTGCGCTGGGAAGGGGGACGGTACAGAAAACAGCTCAGCAGCTCAGCAACCCTCCCATGCTCCAGCACAGGAAAGTCTAGGCTTGAAAGTAAACTTGTTCTTTGCTGCTGTAAAGCCAGAATGTTTAATGGAGTGTTTGGGGCTGTGAAAGCAAAGCTCCTGTTTGCCTGTTCGTGCGGTCCCAGCAAGGCAACGTCCCAGCCTGTTGCTTTCTACTTTTGCTGGAAGGTGCCTACATGAACAGGAAGCCGCCTCAGTTGCCACCACATCAGCAGGTAGACGTTTCCCACCCTGTATGTCTAGGCTTACCTCCCAGCACTAGTAAGACCTGTCACACTGCTCCTATAAAGGAGAATAACCTTTTGGAGCAAACTGAGTGGTAGCATCTCTCTTCTGCTTGTCCCATCAGCCCTGCTGCAGTTTGCAAGTAGTTAAATACTAAAAGCTTCTCTGTATGACCGTGCCTGTCCAGGATCACCTGCTCGAGGCCATGGCTAACTATGCACTGAATCCACCAAAACGGGATCATTTTATCTCAGCAGAGAGGGGACACCCCAGCCTTTGGGCACAGGAGACTGCAGCAAACAACAACAACAACAAACAATTTGTGTGTTTAAGGAAAAGTCTGATTCAACTGGCTTGCTGCGAGGTGGGTCACACCGGTGTGACCAGGTAACCTAAACACTCCAGCAGCTACCAGGGGCCTGGGGGTGCTGTGGGGACATGGGCACGCTGCCCTCCTGACCGTCAGAGCTCTCCAGCCCTTGCGAAAGTGTAGCTTGCCAGCAGCAGAACTTGTTGACGTGTTTTGATGTAAGTTATAACACTGTATTGTAGTTACGTGGTATATGCTGATATGTTAATAGTGTATACTGACTAGTTAGGGTTTGCTAATGTACTACATTTCAATAAAAAGCAATTTAAAAATACGGGGTTTGTGAGTTTGGTATCTCTGAAAACACAGGAGGATGAAAGCATCGCCCAGTGACTTAGAGGGCAGTGTGGAACAACATTGTCAAAAGATCCATTTTCAGGGAGGATTTTTCCCAGTCTGCTGTAAATATTTTTTTATTTGCTGTCCTAGTCCCTAGAAATCTCAGGCCATTAAAGGCCACATGTTCAAAGTGGCTTATGAATATACTGGAGACACTAATCCACCTTCCCACAGCTTTTGCTACCTGAAAGATAGGAACATACTGAGCAGGATCAGCAATAGTAACACAGAGAAGGATCCTTCGGCACCTCCCAGTGCTCAAACCCTCCCCACTGCACACCCAGCCTTCAGAAATCACCATGCTGCTCCCAAACACAGCCATGCTATTGAGGTGAAGGCACAGCCCTGAAAGCTGAGCCAGCTAATAAATATTTATATTACAGTAGTGTACAAAGGCTCCAGCTGGGATTAGGGCACTGCACTAACACAGAGGACAGATCATCCCAGGGTTAAAGGATTTATAGCCTAAAAAAACCACGGCATTTCTGCCTCCCTGGGAGCTGGGCAGTAAGCACAGAGATGGCAGATGTCAACGTTTTCTGCTGTTGTAACACTTTCAGGGTTCGACGGGAGGCTCTCTAATGTTTTCTGAAACAAGAATAGCGGTTCACTAAATTACTGGGAAGCTGCTCTGCAGCCAAGAGACGGAAAGGAACTGCAACTCCCTCTCTCCTGTTTGCTGCTAAGATGTTCCTTGGACTTGACCACAAGCTTTGTGTGGGCTCCAGACCTGCAAAGCAAGGACCAAAAGGAACTGGGTGCCAGGAGGGGGATGCTGAGACCCCCACACCCTGGTGGGGCATGGGCTGGCTCGCTAGGATGAGATGTTGGAGGTATCTGTGGTTCACAGCAAAAAGGGTAAATGAGTTCCCATCTTCCCCAGAGGGCAGGTGGAAGCATCACCAGCCTGGGCAGGAGAACTGAATGTGTCCCCAGTGTGTGGGGTCCAGGGACCCGTTGAGTACTGTGAAGTCTGGTGCCCTCAATATAAGAAGGACATGGAACTTAGAGGAGGCCACGAAGTTAGTAAGATGACTAGAGCACCTCCCCTGCAAAGACAGGCTGAGAAAGTTGGGGCTGTTCAGCCTGGAGAAGAGAAAGTCGTGTGGAGACCTCAGAGCAACCTTCCAGTATCCAGGGAAGTCGGAGTGGGACCCCTCATCAGGAAATGTGTGACAGGATAACGAGTAATGAGTGCAAACTGAAATAAGGCAAATTTAGGTTAGATATTAGGGAGAAATTCTTTACTGTGAGGGTGGTGAGGCGCTGGCACAGGTTGCCCAGGGAGGTTGTGGATGCCCCAACCCTGGCAGCGTCCAAAGCCAGTTTGGACTTGCACAACCTGACCGTGGCAGGGGAGGACTGGGACTAGATGATCTTTAAGGTCCCTTCCAACCCTTAACATTCAACGCTTCTATGACTGCAGGGGCGGGGGCAGCAGTTTGGAGGAGGCTGCAGCGTGTAGAGGGGGAGGCACACTTAAATAACCCGCCTTGGTTAATGGCAGCTTCAGTGGGTCCTGCAGGAAGATTTTTCATTTGCGTGACGATGTTTTTTGCTGCATAAGCACCTTATCCTCATCGAACTCAAGCCTCCCCGGCACAAGGAGGAGGGCACCGACAGGCCGAGGGCGGCGCGGGGAGGTGGCGCTGGCGGCTCTCCGGAGACGGGGCTCGAACCCGCGGCCCGCCGAGGCGGCAGTGAGGGGGCCGGGCCGCCAGGGGGCGCCGTGGCGGCGG
>VZRE01009121.1:532203-569587 GCA_013396775.1 Cephalopterus ornatus
AGCGCGGGGAGGGCGCTGAGGGGCGAGGGGGGGACCCGGCGGGGCTGGGCCGGGGGGTGTCAGCGCTCGGGTGCTGCCGCCGGGGAGCACAGAGGACTAACGGGGTGCTTCCCCTGTGGAAAATGGCTTCTCAGCCCTGCTCGCGTTGCCTGGGATTATTGAGGTGGTTTATTTTGTGTGTCTCTGTGTGTGTGTGTCTGTGTGCGTGTGTGTGGTGAGTGCTTTTTCAAGATTCCGAGGACGGCGGTAAGGCGCGGTTCGTGATGAGTAGCGGTGTGGAAGCTGTGCTGTGCGAGGGCCGGGGGGGAAGCTGGGTGTGTGCAGCCCCGTGGGAAGTACCCCGTGTGTGTGTGTGTGTGTGTGTGTGTGTGTGTCTGGGACAGCCCGTGTTTGTGACAGGTGTTAAAATAACGTGGCTGCCACCAAGGCGCAGCGTCAACAGCAACAAAAAAATCCCCTCACCTTTTAAACACCCCGTTTGCGTGCAAAACGGTTACACAGTTACGCGAATAACAAAATTGTGCGTTTTACACTTGTGAATTACAGCCAGTACCTTGTATTAGCCCAGTTAACCAAACATACAAACTTAAGAAATGAGGCAGCTGATAAACATCCTCAGCATATTTTATCTTTTCACAGCGTTCGAAATTGTTTTTAACTGCTCTGTTTGACATAACTTATCTGTGCAGTGTTGCATGTAGGCCTATACTTCTGTTCTACAATTTCCCAGGTTTTTACAAGAAGTGATGTCTTGTGCTATTCTGGAGACATCTAAACTGATGTTTAAATGAATGGTTGAAGCTTTGAGCGAGTTTACTTCTTGAGCTGGCTTAGCTCAGTGAGAGAGTCTCTTCAGAACTCCAGTGGGTTAAAAGCCACGTGTGCTCCTTGAGGAACTGTACGGTGACATCTCAGAGTGAGAGTGGGATACTCAGCCAGGCTGGAAAGGTGTTTTAAGTTGCTGTCAGACTCAGGTTCTTAAATGTTTTGTTACCAGTCTGTGTGTCAATGTTTGACACAGTCATTGCAGTCACAGGAAGGATTCAGAATGACCTTTTAATCCATATCCTGCCTAAAACTGTACACAAGAAATTCAGAGCCCAAGCTGAGATCCTGCTGTGCTGGACAGATTCGTGTTTGTTTTGGGGATTGCCAGATGAGCTTCCTGTGGATGGTGTTTCTCTTGACATGCAATCAGTGGTTTATTCCTAATCTGTTAATTGCATCATGGATAGCTGAAGGGGATAAGGGGAAGAAGTGGCATGTTTCATGATAAGGAATGAGATATGGCTGAGTACAGTTTGCTCAGGCTTACCCAAACCACGGGAGCTGGGAATTGAGACTGGGCCTGCCAGATGCTGAGCCGTGGAACCAACCATCCTCCCTCTTCAAGTTCTCTTGTTAGAAAACTTCTAATCATGAGGGTGTTGCAAAATTAACATGAAAGATGTTCATAGTACATTATCTAGAATAACAAAGCAAAGCATCATCTTAGATATTTATCTAGTAAATAGACTTAATTGAAATAAATGGATTTGCTTTAGAAAGTCTGGGGACTTGTCAGCATTTACTCTGGAATGGTCTCCTTTTTTATTGAACATTATATAAAAAATATTTTAACTTCTCTATTACCAAATTTTGAGTCACCGACATCTTTGTTTAATCAAAGTACTTCTAGAAACATCCCTGAAATCTGTGAGCACCAGTTTTTCTAGATCTACTTGATTCTATTTTGGGTGAGTTATCTTACCTACTGTTGGCATAGATGGTGCTGAAAGATACAATGTCGAAAACTCTTACATCTTTTAGTTTGGTAGGCTTAAAAATCACTATTCTTAACAGAAGAAAATACTTTCAATTGGAAAGGAAATACTTTCATTGGAAAACTCTGCTAGGAAGGCAAAGGATTATAACGAGGTTTAGTAGGCATTTAATTACCATCTAAACTTTTTCCATTACCAGGGGGACGGGCTGCAGTTGGTTTATAGGTATTTTACCTGCAGCGACTGGAGGTGTGTCTTCATTTTCTCGCCCCAAGCTCTTCCATCACAGCTGCAGACTGGGAGCATCAGCGTTTTTCTGTAGTGATGATCCTATATTTTTACTTAACCCAGTCCCTCATTTTGATATTGGATTGCTTTCATTTCTCTCTCTTTGCATCCTAGGTCTCCTTGTGGGAACTCTAGACGTGGTTTTGGATTCCAGTGCCAGAGTTGCCCCATACCGGATCCTGCACCAGACTCAGGACTCTCAAGTGTACTGGGCAGTGGCCTGTGGTATGTTCTGATGTGACTTATTGGGGACTAGATTTGGACTATTCCATTGCCTTTTTGGTTCGGATGGTCAGTTATCCCACATAAGAATATCCTGTGACTGCTCAGGAAACTGTCTAGAGCTTCTGATGGGGTGGTGGAAAATGCCAGAAATGACAGAATTTCTCGGTGTTGTTTAAACTGTAGTTGAGGAACTGAAGGCTCTGCAAAAGGTTCTGTTGCTGCAGATGTTAGGAATTTTCCTTCTTCCAAGAGGTACCTGTTTGCAGTGTCACAGTGAGATTGTTCAGAGCCCTGATGACAGGATTGCTGTGGGATGGTGAATGTTGTGCCAAACCTGCTTACCAGGAGTGTGGCACAAGATGGGAACATGTAATGTTGTTCAAGGTGCCAGAGGCTCTTTGGCGAATCTCTTTACTGTCTTAATCCAATTTTTTTCTGTATTTCTGACCTGTTAAATATCTTAGAATAATATTTTTTTTTAGTGCCAAGGATACTTGGCCTCTTTTACTTGAGAAATGTAACTGCTGTACTGGAATATAGAGGTGCAACTGTCTGATATCTGGTGGTGAACTTTGATTGCTTTAGGTCCTGATGCTTGCTAAAGAGAGAATATCTTCAGACATGTTTGTTAGACCAACTTTGTCTATAATAAGAATCTTCACTTCTCACTTTGTGGTTGAGACATAAAATTGGATCATGAAAGAATCATTTGCTAAGCCTACAGATGTTGGTGTCTTGTTTTTCCTGTTCCCACCTTCTCCCAAGGCAACCATCACAATATTGTCCCTTGCAGAGCCACTTAAGTTTTGCAGATGAGTTGTTTAGAAGTTGCTGTGTTTCACAGAAACTCAGTTTCCCTTTTGAGGAAGGTGGAGGCAGGGAGTAAGAAAGACAGAAAACAAAATGGCAAGTCAGAAACTGCATAGAGAAAAGCAGAATATTTAGTGGCCACATGTGGTGCAGGTCTGTAATTTTATAGTATCTCAATGAGTGTGTTATTTTTGAACAATTTCAGGAGTGTTTAGTTGATACCCTCTGTATCTCAGTTCCTTTTAAACAGTACAGCCTAGGAAGTGGGCTGGGTTAACACCCAAATGGAGTGTGATAAATTATTCCACTGGAATAAATATGTTGTCTTCAGCCAAAGTATTTTTTTATCATATCTGGTTCTCGTTTGGCTGTGGAAGTAAGAGTACTGGCATTCACGTAAAGTTATAAATGGCTCTCTGGTTGAAAAGTGCAAATATTTTATTTGCAATTTATTGTGTGTAAATGCCAGTGGGCAGCAGTATGGTCACACATGCAGTTTCAGCCCTTCAGCACTGTGTTTTTATAACCTTCTTTGTAGGACTTGCAGGCTCCTTCATGCATGTCATTCTAATGTTGTTCTTATGAAGATGTCAGTTATTGAGGCCAGGCTTATTTTAGCAATTTCTCTGCTGTCACTTGGTGGGAGATGCAGCTCATGAAACAAAATAGGACACAGACTTCATTCCCCAGCTGTTGTTGCTGAACCTGTGGGGTTTTTCCACAAAGGATTCTATAGTTGTTAATTCTGTGCCCTTAAAATAAACCATTTTGTATTACTCAAAATAATTTATGCTCTAGAAACGTTGTCAGATGCTGGGATAGATGTCAAGTAAACTTATACACAGAGGCAGCAGAACAAACATTTGTTGTCTAATCCATTGGGCTGTACACACAAACCCAAATTCACAGCCTTCTGCAGGGAGGTTCTATGCCAACAATACAGTGATAGTGTCAGTAGAGGGAAAGAAACCTTTTAGTAAACAGAAATATTTGAAATTATTAACGGCAACTAACTAAGGCAACTTTCTGTAAGGAAAGTTCTTTAATTTTGTTACAAATTGAAGCTTATCCTTTGCGACGTGTTGTGCACTGTATGGTTAAAGACAGCTAACTATTTGATATATAAAGTTTGCTGAGAAGTCGTTTGTATTTTTTTTAAGAAAGCAGAGAACTTTCTGACATAAATATTTTGGTTGCTCTTTGGTTTGGAATCGTATGCTCCCTACTGACCATTGTCCCTGGGAAATGGAACCTCTTTGCAGATGTAAAAAGTTCGGTTGTTCTCAAGTTTCAAGGTACTTCTGATAGTTCATTATTTTTGTTCCAGAATACCAGGAATAAAAGAGTACTTCTTGACTGGAACGTAAGAATGCTTTTTGTCTGGGGAAAAAAGCTGTGTTTGGTGTGCACTGGCAAATAGGATGATCTGTTGGTCGTGTGCTCATTATCCTTGGTGGCAGTGGGGACATTTTATTAGAAACATAATTTTGGAGTAATAAAATATCCTTGGCATGTGCACAGTCGGTGTGTTTGATTTATCCTGATCACTGTTCAGTAATTATTAGTTTCCTGCTGTGAACTTGGAGGAAAAAAGATCTTGTTCTGTTTTTTTTTTCCTTGCTCTTCTCATCATCTTTCTCCCCTTAACTAGGCTCATCTCGTAAAGAGATCACAAAGCATTGGGAGTGGCTGGAGAATAACTTACTGCAGACTCTGTCCATCTTTGACAATGAAGAAGATATCACCACCTTTGTCAAGGGCAAGATACATGTAAGTGACATGTTTCCCTGCAGGACTTCCAGATCCTGAGAAAGAATGGGGAGATGATTTTGAGAATTTTTTATCCTTTTCAGTCATAAATAGCGAGGAAATTGTCGTGGAACACACACGGCATTGCCAGCATCAGGTCACAGTCAGAACTGGACAAATGTGTTTGGGGGGGGAAAGGTGTGAGCAGTAGATCTCAAGGAACAGCCTGTTTATGATGCTTCTACTAATTACAATCTAATACCTCTTTAAAATCTTGCTGATGCAGGGAGAACGTTTAACAAGGGTTTACCTAGCAACAAATGCAGGAGAGAGAATTCTAGTTTGCAAGCAAAGTACTTGCCCTGCCACAGTGGTCTGAAAGGCATCTGGCTAAAGGAGCTGCACCCCAACTTCCACTGTCTTCCGAGTCAGACAGGTGACTCTTGTTGTGCAGTTAACACATTTCAAATTCCCAGCCCACAAATCCTTCAGTGTAGAAGCTTATTAATACAGTTCTTTATTGAACAGCAGAAATTTGAGTCTTTTTCAATTCTCCTGTCAGATTCTTTGTATTTTCTGTGCGTGAGAGAGATTGTGGTCATTTGGTTTTCCTTCTGGCCAGTCAGGATCTGACAGACTGCAGAGTTCTGCCTTTGCTGGCAGATGATCTTCTTCCCGTTGAAGAAGCATGTATGCAAGGGAAAAGAGACTTCAGTTCTCCTACAGGGTGTTCCAGGTGTTCCCAGGCCAGCCATGAGGAGCTCAGTCAAACGTTAAACATGAGTGCTTGTGGCATTATCTGAGTGCCCTCTCTGCACGTCTTTGCTGTTTCTCGGACGTGACAGGACTGAAACTGCTGGGTCGTGTTTCTTCCTTGTGCCTTCTGGATTGCTGCTGTGACCCTTTGCTGTACAGTCCCTTCCATTTCTTCCTTCTCTCCTTCCATGTCCTTTCAGGGCATTATTGCTGAAGAGAACAAGAATGAGCAGCCCCAGAGTGAGGAGGATCCAGGTAAATTCAAAGAGGCCGAACTGAAGATGCGGAAGCAGTTTGGGATGCCCGAGGTGGAGAAGTTGGTCAATTACTATTCCTGCAGCTATTGGAAGGGACGTGTACCCAGGCAGGGTTGGCTGTACCTCACTGTCAATCACCTCTGTTTCTACTCTTTCCTGCTGGGCAAAGAGGGTGAGTTATGAGCCTGCAAGCTGTTTTTCTGTCATTTCCCACTATCTTTTTGGTGCAGTTGATGTTTTGTCTGAACTCCTTTTTAGGCTGACAGGTTTTTTCCTTTTAGGAATCCTTGAGCTCTGGCCCAGCCCATAGGTTGCTCTCACAGGCACTTCAGCACTGTTTATGCTGAAGGCTTGAGTCATTTTTCAAAACATTTCTCAAGTTGTGCTCAAGTTTTACTCAAATTGGGTTATGTTTTACAAGTTTTACTCACACTGGATTAGAGAACCAAGGAGTATTTTTACCTTGGTGAGTTTTATCTGGTACAACTGCCAGGACCCAGTATTTACAAAGCATGAGCTCCTGAGTCCAGAGCGGATTTGCTGGAAAGAATTAATGAAAACTTGAGTAGTTGTAGTTGAAAGCATTTACTGGATGGGAGATGGTCCTTTTGGAACTGCATTATTTCTAGTCTAGTTAATCCCAAAGATTATTTCCAAGTATTTTTGGAGAACCCAGCAAAAGTATGAAGAAAAGAATTGTCCGTGTGTAAGAGGGGGAAAAGTGTTGCTACACTGAGAGCTCGGTAGCTGCTTGACCTCCATTTCTGATTGATTGCTGTTTTGCCTTAAATTGTAATAACAGTATTTTTTAATTTTTTTTCCCCAGTTACACTGGTGATCCAGTGGGTGGATGTAACCCAGCTAGAAAAAAATGCTACGCTGCTGTTCCCTGAGTGCATTAAAGTGAAAACGAGGGACAGTGAACTCTATTTTTCCATGTTCCTCAACATCAACGAGACATTCAAGCTGATGGAGCAGTTGGCCAACATTGCCATGCGGCAGCTGCTGGATAACGAGAGCTTCCTACAGGACAAGTCTCTCCCGAAGCCCAGGAAGCCTCTTAAGAACATCTCTGCATTAAAAAGGTATGTGTTTCCAGCAATGAGAAAAGAAGATAGATAATAGAGGACTGTAATAATAAGTCTGCATTACTTTGTAGCTCCCAGGTGCCACTGGGGTTTTCTCACTCTAGGGGCTGCAGCGCTTATTTCAGCCATTAGCCCTCTGCCTCCTGTCTTCTGTTCACATCCCAAATTGCAGCTGAATTTACACACACCCTCGTGACTTTCTTGTGCATGACTAGGCATTGTTAGAAGCATACACAGGAAAGTCCTACGTAAAAAAAAGTGAAAGAAGAAAATTACACGAGCCCCTTTGTCTGAAGTTGAAAGTTTATAAAAAAGTAACATAGATTTGTATTGTAAAAAATCCTCCCACTGAGGGCTGTTCTCTGTAGTGTAGATGCAGCATTTTTTTGCAGATGCACTTGCATATTTTATATTGCATTGCGGGACATACCTTGTCAGTGAAGCATGCCTGAAAAAGGAGTCAGATAAGGGGTGGCATCTCAATTAGAGAAGGGAAAATAAGGATACACACTACAGTCTGAAGGTTGTGATTGGAACTTAGCATTAGTGTTTGAGTGGGTTTTTCAAGTAAGGAAAAAAACCTGTGGTTACTACCCTTTCCTTTTCCCCAGAGACCTGGATGCTCGAGCCAAAAATGAGTGCTACCGTGCCACTTTCCGATTGCCCAAGGATGAATGCCTGGATGGACATACAGACTGTACCTTGTGGACACCGTTCAACAAGACACATATTCCTGGCCAGATGTTTGTTTCCAACAATTACATCTGTTTTGCCAGCAGGGCAGAGGAGGCCTGTCATCTCATCATTCCTCTCAGGGAGGTGGGGATTTCTTAGCTATATGTTGAGATTACAGGCCTTTCTTGTCTTTTGTGTGCTTCTGTCTTTTGTGCTGTGCTTTATAGATCATGGAGAACATGCTAGATCCAAATAGTCCTTGTCTTTGTGTTCTAGGTGACAATAGTTGAGAAAGCAGATAGTTCCAGCGTCTTGCCCAGCCCTCTGTCCATCAGCACTAAAAGTAAAATGACCTTCTTCTTTGCCAATCTGAAAGACCGAGATTTCTTGGTGCAGAGAATCTCTGACTTCCTGCAGAGAACACCATCCAAGAAACCGTGTGGCATCGACAGGGAGTGGAAGTGGAATTTGGCTGATGCCAGTGGCGAGGTACTAAGGAAATAACTGGGAGGAACTTTTCAGAGCAGTGCTCCTTACAGTGTGTCAACAGTGCTTGTTACCAGCCAGTGCTGTCTCTGTTGGCCATTAGCAGAGGAGGAGGCAGCCTGAGCTCAGACACTTTCTGTTCTGTTGTTCAGGAGGTTCCAGAGCTGCCTTCCAGCAGCCCACTGGCCATCAGCCCCATGTCTGCTCTCGGCCATCGACCCGTCAACTTCTGTGCTGGGGAAGTGCCAACAGCCTCACAGGGACTGCTCAAACTCTTCAGAAGGAACTCTGAGGAGCTCTCTGGACCCAAAGGGGTAAGTAATATTTTAATGTAAAACAGTTAACTTTAAAAAGCTTGCAGTAGGTTGCAGATTTCGTGGTCTTCTCTAAGAGTGAAAATGCATTTTATCCCTGGTCAGTCCTGCAGTATCACTGCTGTGTCTGTCACAGGGATAGTGCTGCATAGATGGAACCTAACCCTCAGCTTGCTTTGTCAGTACTGACACACCTGAGATAGTTGACTAGAGGCTGAGAAATTAGCATTACCGGTGTTATGGGATGTGACTTTTTGGCTGTGAAGAACTACTTTTCTTCGGATCAAGAGAGCAGAGAATTCTGCTTGTTAGTTAATCATCATAGTCCATGGTTCTGCTTGCATTTATGTGGAGATTTGCAAGTTGTAGGGCCATTGTGCAGCCCATGTTAGTGTCGTAAAGACTTGACTTTAAGCGAGGTCAGAAATTATTCAGAACAGGGGAGATGAACATATACACCCTTCAGCAAAAAAAAGAGAAGATTTAAATGTCACAGTGCATTTCTCATGTGAATTGCAGGCCTGAGTATATGCAGAAATCACCTGTCCTACAAGCATAAAAATGCATTAGTCTCCTAAAATAGCCATATTTGTTCCTATGAAGGCAAAGGAGAAGATGAAGGAAGAGTCTTGGAACATTCATTTCTTTGAATATGGGCGAGGGATGTGTATGTACCGCACTGCCAAGACGAGGGAGCTGGTCCAAAAAGGAATCCCAGAGAATCTTCGTGGAGAGCTGTGGCTCCTTTTCTCAGGTAGGATGTTCTGCTGGATATTTTGACAGCTAGCAAGAGTAAGCTTTCTGCTCATCTCAAGGGAAAAGGTAGGGTCTTGGCTCATTTCAGAAGAAATTAATGACAAGTTGACTCCACCTGAATGATACTTCTTGGTGCTTTTTTTGCCAAAAATGCAGTGATCAAAGTCATGAGATAACTTTCTTTATGAGCCCAGTAGCTGCTTGACTTCCTTTGTCTGTGTTTCAGTGTTGGGATGTAGACTCTAACAGGGTGATTTAATAATGAGTTTGTTCCCATACTTTCTGTTTGTAGTTAATGAGTTCATGCGGTTCTTCTTGGCTCCCTCATCTCTGAAACTGTGGGCATAAAATCTGTATTCCAAAGCTCCAGAGGTAAAGTCGTATTTGCCATTTCAGGGGCTTGGAACGAGATGGTGACTCATCCTGGTTACTACGCAGATCTTGTGGAAAAGTCAATGGGAAAGTACAATCTCGCTACAGAGGAAATTGAGCGAGATCTGCACCGCTCTATGCCAGAACATCCTGCCTTCCAAAATGAGTTGGGAATTGCTGCCCTCCGGAGAGTCTTAACAGCTTATGCATTCAGAAATCCAACAATTGGGTACTGTCAGGTAAGAAAGAAGTCTTAAACTTGTTAGTCCTACACAGTGACCATGATTGACTTGGTCATTTTCTGCAGTTTTTTTGTTCAATTTCAAGCTTTTCCTTCATGCTGCCCATGTGGTGGTGGGACAGTAGGAAAGAAGTTGTTATGTTGCAACATCTCTTAAATGCCTTTTGAAAACAACATTTAAGTAGAGTTTCATATGGTTGTTAGATGTAATGTCAGAGTCTTTACTAGTTTTCCTGCCAGAGCTTTCCACAGTTCAGCAAAAACATCTTCTGCTTTCATTAAAAAGAGCAATTAAATAAGTGATGTTGCATAGGCAGTATATTGAAAATTAAGTATATTACTAATACATGGGCAGTATTTTGAAAATTAAGCCAGTTGCTGGTTTGTGAAACAACTTGGTGGAAATTCAGGTTCATTTTGTGTATTGCTGTGGTATTGGAGGTTCTCACTATGTTCTGTTATGACCAAGTTGTTACCAGGCTTTTTATGAAAACTCTGAAAATTGTTCTTAGTCACATTGTTTTCTGAAAGCGCTTGACAAAAGGTCACTATATTATTTGCTGCCTCACAAAAAGAGGAACTGAAAACAGGAAGGTTCATTGGTTTAAGGGCATCCATTGACTCAGATACCACTAAGCTCTGGAAATAGATGTGACTCTTAGTGACAGTTTGCTGTATGCATGGTTTTAAAGTTCAGCTGGTCTGTAATGGCGGAGGTTTCATGAAGACCTTCTTGTTTTTCTCCTGTACCTGTGTATTTGGCTGTGCTGCCTCACAGGCCATGAACATTGTTACGTCAGTGCTCTTGCTCTACTGCAACGAGGAGGAGGCTTTCTGGCTCCTGGTGGCTTTGTGTGAGCGGATGTTGCCAGATTACTACAACACAAGAGTAGTGGGTGAGTCTTTGTCAAATCTGTGCTGGAGCCTGGATTTCCAGCTGCAGTTGCACCAGCACCTCCCAGGAGCATTTTGTTGTTCAGACTTAATTAAATGTGAAGCATTTTGAAGATGAGGAAGCACAACCCTGTTCCATTTAAAGTCGCAGGTGTGTGATGGAGACATAGGAAAAGACACTACAGGCTACCAAGGTAGTAGTACTACCTTGTAGTAACAAGGAAGATGAAGTAACTAAAAATTGGTAGCAGGGGGGACCATTTGTAGTAATGAGGCTTATCTAGAAGAAAATTGTTGAGTTTTGGTTTAACCCATCTGAATGATGTATTAAATTTTTGAAATAGGCTCCTAGGAAAGGTTAGCAAAAGCACTGTTTCATGGGCTTTTGAAGTGGGTGTGCATAAAAGAGTACAGTTTAGTGTAAATACCATAATACCAGTAATCTTCCACCTCTCCATTCAGAGAAAATGCATCAATCAATGAGAGGTTCTGTCTCTGCATGCTCTGCAGTGTAGGAGTAGTCTTTATGTAAATATGTTGGTTTTATTGCGAATGGGGAAGAAAATTAAATGAATGTCTGAATTTTAGTTCTGATTCTCAGAGACTTACATGAAATTAAGTGAACTCACACTGTTTTGTTTAATAATTGGTTAGCTTGGGTATAGTACCATGATACCACCAGTTTGAGTTCTACTGTTGTTTCTTTTGTCCATTTCAGGTGCATTGGTGGACCAAGGAATCTTTGAGGAACTTACACGAGAGTATCTTTCACAGCTGTCAGAAAAGATGCAGGACCTGGGAGTCATTTCCACCATATCCCTTTCCTGGTTTCTCACTCTCTTCCTCAGTGTCATGCCCTTTGAGAGTGCTGTGGTCATTGTTGACTGTTTTTTCTATGAGGGAATCAAGTTTATCCTGCAGGTGTCACTGGCCATACTTGATGCCAACATGGAGAAGTTGTTAAAGTGCTGTGATGAAGGTGAAGCCATGACTATTTTGGGCAGGTACCATTCACTGTTCTTATTTATAACTGAATAGTGACAGTGGCCTTTTAGTCATCCTCTCTTTCTGCCTAATTCCATTACACAGCAGGTCGCTGATAACACGCTAAGATGAAACGTGAGCTCTAGAGAGGTTTGCTGTTGCTTTCTACAACAGCTGAAATTAATTGTTAGCTCAACTGTGGAGCAATCCCATATTTCTGGAATTGTTTGCTTTGCAGCATAATACGTTCCTGTATCTTAGTTTGAATTTGATCTATCAAAGGTTGTTTATTAAGAATTCACATAATAATTCTGCTTTACTATTAGGAATAGATCCTGGCAGGAATCGCCTTCTAGAAATATAAAACTTTATCAAGAGATATCTCCCAAGTCTCGTAAATATAAGATTTTCTTGTTTGAAATGGGAATCTTTTCTATGTGCAGCAAGATATTCAGCTTCTGACTAGAAGCCCACTTTTAAAAGAGTAGATACCCCAAAAATAAGGTGAAAATCAACTTTACTTCAGACTCTAATCTCAAGAGTCTTGCATCTGTTCTCTCCTTTCCCCACAGATACTTGGACAACGTAGTTAACAGACAGAGCGTCTCTCCCCCTATTCCCCACTTGCACGCCTTATTGACGAGTGGAGATGACCCACCACTGGAAATCGACATCTTTGAACTCATCAAAACATCCTATGAGGTGAGGTTCTCGCTTAGTTTTTTGCCCAAGAGATTTTTCTCTCCTAACATCCCATTTTATCCTTTGTGCAGCCAGAATTTGAACAGTGTTCATAGCTTGAGGTGCTTAAGGATTTGCAGGCTGAAGCCATTATTCCACCTGCTGACAATTGCGGATTACAGAGTGTCTCCCACACCAGTGGGGAATAAAATGAAGACTGCAAATAAGTAAAAAGTTACAGACTAGAATTCTCTTCCTGCTTTGCCTAAAAAGTCTCCGTTCTTACTTGTATTTGAGGATTGCCAGTGCTAGGGAATTAAGGAGGGAAATTCAGGGTAAAAATTGTGAGGGAAACTGCAGAAACATGGAAGCATTGCAGTCCAAATGCGTAGGAATCCTCAGCTGTGACCTATGTTGTAGTAATAGGAAGATGATCCCAGAGTGGTGCCAGTGCTGTTGAAATACCTCTGCAGTAGTGGAGGTGGACCTCATTATTCATACTGAGAACAAATTCATAAGAAATTTGATTCTGAATGATGGAAAGAAGACTGGTGAGAGAACTGGTGTTTGACATTCTCTGCTATGCTTTGTAAAGTGTGGGATCATTTCCATTTTCATCTCCTGTTTTTCATCCCATCCCCTTCCAGCTGTTTATAGTCAGGAAACTGTCATTTTACTGTGTATTTTATTGGCTTCTTCAAGTCTGCCATCTCTGTTCCTGGTTTCTTTTTATCATAGAGTGTCACCAAATCCATATTACATGTCTGACCTAGTCATTAGAAAAACCTCTTGACTTTGGTGTTTCCAGCTGAATCCCATGGGGGTCCTAAAGGAAAAAGAACAGGGCTGGAATGAGTGACAACCTGTCTATTCTCTTGTCTCTGTCACAGTACAGGACCTGTATTTCTGTCAGTCCTGACAGATCCTTTTTCAGCTGTTCTGTAGAAACCTCTGATGTTGAATTTCTCATGAATTCTGAATTACTTTTCTTGCAGGACAGGGGGGAATAGGGAATAGAGCTGAAGTTTTTTCTCATTTTGCTACTGGTAAAAAGCTTCTAGTGGGTTGAGATCATCTCTGAGGGGATATAGTACACTTGTTAAAGAACATGTAGCTGAAGATGAGTTGTTCTTTCTTTAGAAGATGATGTTGACCTGGTCTGCTTCCTTTTCTTGTAGAAATTTAGCAATCTGAAGGCAGATGACATTGAACAAATGCGTTTTAAACAAAGGCTGAAGGTGATTCAGTCGCTGGAGGATACAGCCAAGAAGAGTGTGGTATGTGACTCCCACATTGAATGAGCTACCAAATGGCACAGTCATGGAATGTGTTTTGCTGTGAGCATCAAGAAACTTTGGACTGTAGCTGTGGCATGGAGGGAGATACCAAACACTTGTAGGCCTTGTTGTAGTCTCCATTGCCGAGTGCTGTCTGTTTTACTGCTTGCCTGGAATCTTTGAGGAAAAGCTTGGTACCAGATAATTATTTTACTGCCACGTAAAGAACATGCAAGTGCATTTCAGAACTTTACAGAAGGGCTCATGGCCAAAGGGGAGTGTCCATATATATTGCCGTTATCTCCCGTGTCCTAGTGTTTATTTCACTGTTGTTTTTCAATGCATCTGAGTCAAATGCCTGAAGATAAAAACAAGAGGAAGGGGCAACACGGTCTGCTTAGTCAGATCTGCACAAAGAGGAAATAAGCACAGTGATAGTTTTTCTAACTACTTGAAACATCAGCAGTTTCTTCTTGACTGCCAACTGTCTTCCTGACCTGTGTCCAGGGATATTAGAATGGTTATATTTCCTTTCCCATCCTGTGTCATATTTCCTTGCACTTGGTTTCTTCTCTTCTATGTTATACAGATTTTTCAGTGAGTTGTATTTAATTTTTCTACCTTCAAAATAAATTGTTCTCTCTGTTTTATCCCTGACTGCAGGTCCGAGCTGTGTCTGGTGACATAGGTTTCTCTATTGAAGAACTGGAAGAGCTGTATGTAGTGTTCAAGGTAAGAAGCAAGGGTGAGGAAGAATGTTCTGACACAGAGAATACAAGTAGCAAAATAAGTCGAAAGGGAAGTAGTGACTTTGCTTTAATCCTTAATGTTACCTATCAGAACAGATGTGACATTCTGTTACACGTGGTGCCAGTAGGACTAGCCCTATTATTTTTAATAAATGAGTGATTATTTTTCATTTTTTCCCCCAAAGATGGCCAAAACTCATTGTCAGTATTTGAACGATACTTTTTCTGAAAGGAGACTGTGGAGTCAATGGAAAGGAGTGTCACATAACACTTAGAACAGGGAGCTAGGATTGACTGTACCTCAGTTTTTATTCTCACGTTTTCCATTTACTTGTTCTGTAATTGTGACAAGATTACTTCAGGGCTTTGCCTCTATTTTTCAGGGTATATATTTTTAAAAGAGTGGTATTACCCAACAGCATTTATCAAAGTCACTGCAAACTCAGTTGCACTGTACTATAGACTCAGAAAGAGTCTTAGTTCTAAAACCTGCGTGTTCCCTTTGTAATAAAGTCTGAGCATCATTTTGTTAAAACCTGAAATCATGTTTTGTATTTTTCCCTTTAAATTGTTCTTAGTGTCTTTCCCGAAATCCCCGTCTCTTCTGTCATTTCAAACTATTTTGTGGTGAAGTAACACTGGGAATAATGAGGGAGATAAAGCGTGCCCTGCAATGTCTCTTCTTTACTCACTCAGTGCTATTCTTGAGCTGTAGCAAAGTCTCCACTCCTGTGGGTTGCTCTGGTGCAGTATAATCCCAACTGTTGATCCGTTCCCCACAAAGGCCAAGTACCTGATGAGCTGTTACTGGGGGAATAACCGCGCCGCCGCCGCCCGCCGGGATCAGAGCCTGCCGTACCTGGAGCAGTATCGCATAGACATGGAGCAGTTCAGAGACCTGTTCATCAGCCTCACGCCCTGGGCCTGTGGGGCACACACACCTGTCCTAGCAGGGCGGCTGTTCCGGCTTCTGGATGAGAACAGGGATTGTCTCATCAACTTCAAGGAGTTTGTGACAGGAATGAGTAAGTGGTGTTTTTGGAGAAGATGGGATATTGCAAAAAATGTTCCTGTCCTTCTCCAAAAAGTCGCTGTCACGAGGGGAGGGTGACAGGAAGCCTCAAGCTAAACAAAATACACCTTTTTGGTGTGGATTTGCTTCTGCACAGGACTTCAAGCAGTCAGTGTTTCCTCCTTGCGTGGGAACTCATTCTGGTTCGAGCCTGTGAGTAGAGGGTGATTCTTTATCCTGAGTGCTATTTTTCTTGACCTTCTTTTTTTTTCTTTGCAGGTGGGATGTACCACGGTGACCTCACTGAAAAACTCAAAGTACTCTACAAACTGCACCTGCCTCCTGGTGAGTGAACGGTTCTGTAAATTGCTGCTACTGAACACGGTCTGTTCTGACATGGAGTTGAAATGGGATGCCTCATGAGTTTCACTAATGAAGTGGGTGATACTGCTGTTCAGTTAGTTCAGAGACCTTAACGTTTGCTTCTCTGTGAATACAGCTCTGAATCCAGAGGAGACAGAATCTGCTTTGGAGGCCACAAGTTATTTCACGGAGGATGTGACAACAGAAGGTAATGCAACACTGCTGCCTGTACCTCTCAGTTTAGTCAGGAGTTGCAGCATAGATCCGTGTGCTGTGGACAGTGATTTTGTGCAAGGCATGGTCTCATGCTGGCAGTGTGTTAAGTTTGCCAGTGTGTTTGAGCTTGCTGTCTTTGTTGCATGATGGGGAAGAAGTTTGGAGCTAAAACTCCTTGGTGCCCATTCCATGCAGGATACAGCATGCTCTGAAGCACAGTCATAGACTACTGAGGAGGAGCAGTGTGCTTTCACCAGCCCCTGTCTCCCATCATGATTTAGGTTTTTCATGCAAGTCTCATTGTCTCTCTTGTTTTTGTTTCCTTCTCTGTGTCTGTCTATGTCTGGCCTTTTCTTCTGTTTTATCTGGGATATTGTCCCCTCAACCCCTTTTTCTGCTGCTCAAGTATCTCCTTTTGTCTCAGAGCTGGATATCTGCCTGCACTGTGAGTCTCAAGGTCAGTCCATGGGTTACATGCATGCACTGAGCATGACTGTGGTGCTGACACCACCTGCCAGCACCACTGTGCTGATATGAATACTCTGAAATTGTTGCTGCCGCTCTTCTCTTGTGACACTCTCACAATTAATAAAGTGCTATAAGTAATTAAATATCTTTCAGTATATTCCACCTGTTGAGTTTCAACCCTGGTCGAAATAGGTTTTGTCTGGCTTCTTTTAATGGAATTTATCTCACCCTAGAAACTGGTGGTTGAAAATGTGCTCAGAATGAACTGGGGTGAGGTGCTGGGCTTGCTGACATGTGTAGGTGATCCCCGGGCCTACTCCACAGTCTTCTAATTTAAAGGAATAAGGATGCATGCCATTGAATTGAAAAACTGTTGGTAGACTAGTTTACTACATTTCTTAAAATACAATTTTAGAGACTGTCAAGTAGGAGGTCAAAGTATGTCAGTCACGCTAAATGTTTACCAAAATACAATGATATTTATTTGTGCAGTTTGGTGCTAAGTGGCTAAATTAACAGTAGGAGTTGGAACCAAGATTTNGTGATGCTTAAAAAATACATAAGTACAGGAGGTATTTGTGCAGTTTGGTGCTAAGTGGCTCAATTAACAGTAGGAGTTGGAACCAAGATTTCCCATTTTCTCTAGTGACAGTGTAGGGAACCAGAAGAGAAGTTTGTGAAGTTAGACTGCAAGTTGCTCCTCAAGTGTCAGTTCAGTCAGTGAATAGTGGTGAATCTAGGTATTAGTCACATACATGCTCAGTAGTGGTTTGGGATTTTTCCATTCATTATCTTGCTTTGGATGACTGAACTTCCTTGTCTTTAGGCCATCACATTGCTTAGCTGCCTTTCATATCTGTGTTTCAGTCTTTCTTTTAAGAGCTCTGCCCTCTACCTCAGCTCTTCAACCCACTTTTTGAGTGTGGCTCTTTATCCAGCTCATCCCATCAGCCTCTTGCTTCCATCCTGTTCTGTTCAGTCCTCTAAACATGATATGGGAGTGTGAGATCTAACTTCTATTAAATATGTTCTTGTATAATTTTATATTGAGTTGTCAAGTTCTTTGTGTGTTGTATTGCTGAAAATCAATTATTAATTGTTATTTTATAATTCTGTAATTTTTTAGAAACCCAAGAAGATAAAGGAAGGAGAAATGAGAATGGTCCAGAAAAAGGTAATTTCATCATCCATTAGACCGCATTCTAGTCTTGTCTCTCTCATATTATGAACTGTTCATTGTCCCATGCTGATCAAGGAGACCTTTCAGTGTCCCCTTTGGACAGAGGTGAAGTGGGAGGTGAGCTGGGAAAGAAATCTCTTATGCCTTACTGCTCCAACTCTTGTACATACCAAGATCACAGTGTTTGTAAATCATGTTGGGTAAGTTGTCAACTCATAGAGTTGATTTATGAGAAGTCAAGCTGATGCAGCACTGTTAAAATTTTTGCTCTACGGAGCTGGATCGGATAAAGCAGCAGCAAACAACCCAGCATTCCTGGTATATGCTTTCCCGGACTGTCAATAAAGCCTGCTTCCAGCCTGATTTTTGCTGGCACAGCATTCACTTCTTAAGTGTGAAACCATTAACCACCTCACTAGTGGCTTGTTCTTGCCTTGCAGAGGAGAAGGGTACCAGTCCGCAGGACTACAGATACTATCTAAGAATGTGGGCCAAGGAAAAAGAGTCCAAGAAAGAAACCATTAAAGACCTTCCCAAAATGAGCCAGGTAAGAAGTGCATGTGAAGGTTTCCAGTTTAGTGGGCAGTTCAGCAGGATGTGCAGCCATTGTGCCAGCATGCTCACTCCTTGCCTGGAGCTTGCCCTGCTGTTCTGATCTGGTGAACTTTAGAACCTCTAATTCCACACATTTCTGCTGAATTCCACAGTGGATATGGGCAAACTGCTTTGTTTCAACCAATCAAATGTATTGGACTCACTCTATTTCCCAGACCAGTTTTTCCTGTAAGAACCGCAGCCTTTGTTTTCCCTCCAGAGCAGGGTGTCTCAAATACGCCATCGGTCACAGAAACTTGTTTGGCTTTTTTGGTTTTGCATTGCTTCAAGTTACAGCTGCTTGGTGGAGAGTGAAGAATGTGGTTACAGAAAAGAGAGTCAGATGACTGGTGTGATCTTTTCTGTCTCTAATTTCCTTGATGGGTGCTACATAAACCAGTTTGTAAATGCTTAAGCAGCTGACCACGGAAGAGTAGCAGAAAAGAAGTAAAACTTCAGGTCTTCTCAGCTGTGAATACGTGACTACTCTGTTCATTTGCCAGCAAAAAACCCACACCTCTTAAGATGCCAGCTGTGTCTCAATGTAGCCACTACAGCAGAGAGAGAGGAGTTTGCCTGTGTCAGACTGTTCTGAGTCAGTACAGTCAGTTGCCACTTACTTGGTGGGGAGACAAATAAACAATGAGTCATTCGAGATGGTGCCTGTTGCTTCATCAGCCACTGAAATGTGATTTTTTTGTCTTTATCTTTTAAAGGAACAGTTCATAGAGTTATGCAAGACCCTTTACAACATGTTCAGCGAGGACCCCGTGGAGCAGGAGCTGTACCATGCCATTGCCACTGTGGCCAGTCTCCTCCTGCGAATTGGGGAGGTTGGCAAAAAGTTCTCCAACAGGCCCACGAGGAAGTCTGAGGATTGCAAAGCAAACAATACCCAAGATCCTGTGAGTGAAGAGGAGTCACCAACAACTGAACAGAGTCAGAATTCGGCAGTGGAGCAGCAACCCCAAGCTGACCATGAGGAGAAAGCCAGCGTTGATGCTCAGCCTGAAAAAACACAGCAGGAAAACCAAACTCTAGGAGATGTGTCGGGGGAAGGACAAGGCTCTCCTTTACAGCTGCTATCAGATGATGAAACCAAAGATGATATGTCCATGTCCTCCTACTCCATGGTCAGCACAGGCTCCCTGCAGTGTGAAGACATTGCGGACGACACGGTCCTGGTGGGCTGTGAGGGCAGCAGTGCAGCTGCCAGGTATGGCAGCACCATTGACACTGACTGGTCCATCTCCTTCGAGCAGATCTTGGCCTCCATGCTGACAGAAACAGCCCTTGTAAACTACTTTGAGAAAAAGGTCAACATTCTCCAGAAGATCAAGGATCAGAAGAAGGTAGAGAGGCAGTTCAGCTCATCCAGTGACTATGAACTTTCCAACGTGTCAGGGTGAACTCAAGAAAGCAGGAGTTGTCTTTTGGAGATGAAACAGGAAGATAAAGTGGCAGATGGCAGGATGGTTTGGTATTTTCTGTTTGGGGGTTTTTTTGTTTAATCAGAGACCAGTAACTACACAATTACAATAGATTCCAATTCATAAGGGGCTTCTGACAGTGACTGTTTTGTGTAGGTGCTTCTTTGGCTACTCTGGCTGACAGAATTAGATTTACATTCTTGAGAGCCATTAGAACCTAATAGCCCCTGACATATAGAATTACCACCATAAATTATGCATGTCTGCCTTTTGCTGTCTTTTATTTTAATGAAGTTTTATTTCAGACAGTAACTGCTCCTTGCCTGCCCTTGTTTGCTGTAGGTTCCTGGGTAACTTGCACAGCAGATGCAGCCTGGCTTGAAACCATGCTCACCTCTGGCTGCCAGTCCGAGAGCTAATGCAGTGTAGTCGAGTGCTGTAGGACCCTGACCTATAAATAATCTTGTAAGTTCTTCTTGTAAGCTGTTCTGTGACTCAGCAGCTATAAAGCAAATGTACCCCACTGCTCACAGCACCCTCAGATCTAAACACAGACATTGCGCAGACCTTCAGGTTTCTTTCAGATGTGGTTTGGCATTTTCATAGTGTACGATCACTTACTTTCTCCTTCAACATTCAGGAGTTTTCAGACACACCTGGTTTTCTAGCATTTGCTTTTCAAGTCATCTGAAAGCCATTGGTTTTAGTTTGTCTGGGAAGCCACAAGCTGCTTGACTTCAGTGCAGAAATAATACTGAGTCAATCATTGGGCTCGTGATGGTTATGATGAGGGAATAAGTTCCTAAATTAGAAGTCACTGAACCAGCCTCAGTGTTCCAGGGCAGTGGCACACTGGTCTGCTGGGCTTTCCCTATCAGTACATTCACTGTTTATTGCTGATTCTCCATTTTTACTGGCTAATGATGGGTCCAATTTTTAGATGGACCCCTAAGAATACTCTGATCAGGCAGCCCTCACAAATGCTTGGGGCAGGAAGGTGGGCAGGAGTGTCGTGCCACACACTGCTGCTCAGTGTGTCCTTTCTGAAGCCTAGCAGTGGACATGCTCTTAGAAACTCCTGCACATCCAAAGGCATTTATACCTAAAGAGAAAGAATTCAGAGCAGCGTGGCCCTCTGCCATCAGCCCACTGTGGGAAACCTCGACACTAGATCTCTTTCCAGGTAGAGTCAAAATAACTGGGAGACTGAGGGAGTGCTTTTTTATATCAGTTAAAAACCAGAGGAAACGAAAAGTTGCCGTTCTGGTAGCAGGGTGTGTGCTCCAAAGGAAGCAGAATTAATGCTGTTACTACAGATAAACTCATCTCAGCACTCAGGCAGTGACCCTGCAGGGCCAGGGGAGAGGTGCTGCTGCTCGGCCAGAGCAGACCCCGCACTGAAGGCAAGGTTTGATCCAGCTTTTGGCTGGCACTTGGAATAAAAGGATAGGAAGGACACGTACAATATAAGGGTAGGAAGGACACGTACGTGGATGTTCCCATTTAACACTACTCAGTGTGCTATTCAGTGTTAATTCATCCTCGTGACATTCTCTGTGTATTCACAGCTGGTACATATTTCTTATTTCTCTGCCTCCTCTGTCCTGCATCACTGGAGAGCAGCCATTAGTAAAACTGCTTTTACTAATTATTCAGTAATTTATTGTAATTTTTTTAAAGTACAAATAATACATGTGATTTTACACTGTCTGTCTTATCTGTCATGTATTCAATAAATGAACCAGAATCCTACAGGCTATTTGGCTGCCTTTTATTTCTCTCAGCTCATGGAATATTGCTGGTTCTTTTTCCAGGGTGGTTATTGAAAAGAGCAGACTTGGTGGGACTGCAGTGTGACCTACCTTCCTTTCTTTTCTTTCTCTCTTGCTTTCTTTCCTCCTTCTTTCTTTTTTTTTCCCCCTCTTTCTTTCCTTCTTTCCTCTTTCTTTTCCTTCTTTCCTTCCTTCTTTCCTCTTCCTTTCTTTTCCTTCTTTCCTTTCTTCTTTACTTTTTTCTTATTTTCTTCTTACCCATTTTTTGGTTTGCATTTTTTTCCCCTCTCTCCTTTTCCTTTATTTTCTTCTTTTTTTTTTTCTTTCCTCACCCCTTTTCTCCCCTCCCTTACTTTCCCTCCCGTTTTTCTTTTCTCCCTTTCTTTCCCACCCTTTCTCCCCCCCCCCCCCTTTTTTTTTCCCTCGTCCTTTTTATCATTATTCTGTACACTTCGTATAACACAGGCCGACGCAGTTTCAGGTGGGTGCAAACCTGGTGACTAGGTTCTCCCTCTGGGAGAACTTTACTTGTATGATCTCACAGCCAGCCGGCCCTCTGACTTAAATATTAAGTCCTGCGCGGCGGCGGCTGCGGGCGGTGAGTGGATGCGTTTATCCGGGATTGTCGCCGGGATTGTCGCCGGGATTGTTCCCGGGATTGTCCCCGCCGCGGTGCCGCCGCCGGGGGGCGCTGTGGGCCCGCGCCGTCACGTGCCCGCCATGGCGCAGCGGTTCCGCGTCCTGCGCTGCTGCCGCTGCCGCCGCTTCCAAGTGCAGGCGGTGGGATGGGACGGGACGGGACGGGACGGGACGGGAGCTGCGCGTCCTGACCCCTCACTGACCCCTCTGCGCCCTCGCAGGCCAAGCGCAGCGGGAAGTGGAGCTGCGGCGTGTGCGGGCAGCGGCAGGCCGTGCAGAAGGTGAGGGCGGCCCCCCCTCAGCCCCCGCGGGCCCCTCAGGGCCGCCCCGCGGGGGGGGTCCCTCGCCTCACCCGCTCCCTCCGTCCCGCCGCCGCTCATTGCCCGCAGGTGTACGGGGAGGGCTCCGGCCCGGACTGCAGGCACCACGTCCAGAAGTTAAACTTGCTGCAGGGAGAGGCGGAGGAAGCGCTTGGCTGGACGTCTTGGTACGGTGTTTAGTGTTTGTCTGTGTATTTCTTTTAACGTGCTGCAGCTGATGCACATACTCACACACTGGGTGCCTGCTTGCCTGTTACCCAGTCCGAGCTCACGGGAGGGTTTTCTGGCCTATTGTGAACCCCAACCCTAACCCACTTTTGTCCTCACCTCAAAGGAACAAGCTCTTTTTTGGGTTGAGTCTCCCAGCGTGTTTCTTTTGGCAAGGACTTTTTTTCAGATAAGTTTGGCTGATCAGTAGCATGTCTTGGTCAGGCTTTTACCCATCAAAATATATGCAGTAGGGTTTGGATTTGTTGTTTTTTAGTTTTGGGTTTGGTTGGTCGGTTGGTTTTTTTGCTCTTTCTCGTGTACTGTTTGATGACCTGACTGTGGAGATGTCCATTTTACAGATTACAATCCTCATCAGATTACATCCTCAGAGAGAAAACATCCTCCACTCTACCTAACTGTTGGCATTTAGGGGGTTCACACTGTGAATCTGTCGAGTAATCACTGCTCCTATTGATAAAAGACTTGTTTAGTGCAAAGATTGCTCTGTAATTCCTGCTGGGCTGGAAAATCTGAGTAGCACCTTCCTGTTTATTTCATTCTTTAATCTCTTTATAAATCATTTAATCTTGAACTGGTCTTGAACTGGCCCAGCTTCCTTTTTACTTGAGGTTATTTTCAGAAATCAATCAAAGGTAGTTACATAACTTAGTTGTGTGTACACAGTGCTCCAGGGTTAAGCTCGGGGAAGAAAACTCATTGTTTGTTCACTTTATCAAAGAGGGTTGCTATTTTTATTCTCAAAATATTGTGAAATTCAAAACATTGAGAAATAATTTCCCTTTTTGCTTGGTTTCTTGGGATATAATTAGTGAGTTTAAGCTGTTGTCCCAAAGAAACACTGTTATATCGCTAGTTTAAGTTATATCCCTCAATTAGGACTTGTCATTTCATGGTTAGTGGCTTTAGATCAAAGTATTTGTGTAGAAAGAGTTACCTGCTAACCAGATTTTTTCAAGAGTTTGTCAGTATATATTGCAAATTCTTCATTTGGCATCAGCTTTTATGTAGATCCTTGTTTTTCAGACGTGCCTCCTATACGGTGTCCCTATCCATGCTTCCTATCCAATCCCTCGTGATACAACTGGGTGATTTGAAACCTGTGAATCAACAGACAAGACTGTGTCCTAGAAACTGTAGTTTAAACCTCTGTTTTAGGTGCGTAGAAGACTCTGTAAATGACAGCAAAAACAGAGCAGCGCAACGTGAGGACAGTTCGGTCCAGCAGGTAAAACCCCTACAAAGCTGAGGTAAATACCAACCCATTCTGTCCGAGGTGAATCCAGTGAAACCAGTGATCCCTCTGTGTGGGAAATGGTGATAGAATCAGAGAGGCTCCTGCAGAGAGAGAATGAGATGTACATGGAAACTCTGCTCCACTGGGAACTGAACCTGGGAACACGATACAGGGATGTGTCCTGAACTGACTCACTTGAGGCATTCAGTGCATGTGTAACAGTGCCAAAAATGAGAACCTCGTGTTTTGCTGTTTTCAGTAACTCTCCCATGTTGTAGGAGGGAAGTCAGACCTTAGAAAGCAGTCGCTGGAGTAAGTATCTGGACCAGGAGAGTGAGGATCAGGAAGATGGGGAGGAGGAGGCAGCTCTAGCAAGGCAACAGTTCTATTCCCAGAGGAAGAACACTGTGGGAGAACAAAGGTACGGAGAGAACTTTGTTTTGCAATTCCTGCCCCCGAGTGGTGACACTTGTTTTGGAGGTGTGGGAGGCAGCTCATCTCTGAGAGCTGAACAAAACACAGGTTGCAGTGTATGACCTGAGCTGAGCAGAGGTTTGGTGTTTGGGGATAAAACTTCTCTTATTGCTAGAGCCCTGCATTTTATGAACCTCTCTGCTGATCTGTGAAAGTGGAGCTAATCTGTCCTCTTTGTGAATGGTTTTCTTGGCCAGGAAACATCAGAAGAGCTTCCTCTCCAGTGATGTTCCGGAGCATGCAGAAGAAAATGGAGTTTTCCAGCCTGTCTACCAAGGCAAAAAGGTTAAAACCCCTGAGGTATTTTAGCTGTAGAAGATGCTTCTGACCAGTAAAACAAACCAGTGTTCTCTTGACCTCTTTTGTGTCATCATAATTTTGAATTTCTATGAGCCTTTCTCTGCTCTTTCATTTGAGTGACTGGGGAGAAGAAAATCATGTTGGAGGTTTCTCTCTGAAAGGTTTCAGTCAGGCAAAGCCAATGCCACCTTTAATGCTCCTGTGCAGCCTGGCCCTGTGTGCTGGATTTGTAACAAAGCCCTCTTCCTTCTTACAGCGCAAGAAACGCTTTGCAGCAGGGCCTGATGGGGATGACAGAGATGCTGTTCCTGGAGGCAGCGTGGTTCCTGCTGTCTGTGAGGCTCCAGTGCCTGAGGACAACACACAACCCCCAACCATCTGTGCCAAACCATCAAAGTGGGGGAAATTTCTCTCGTCTTCTGACAACTCCAGTGAAAATGCTGCTGGGGGGACCTTTTCACTGTGGGAGGGCAGGGGAGGTTTGGGGCTGGACAGCACCACTGCAGCAGGTGCTGGTGGGGCCAGTAGATGCTCAGAACAGGCTGGAGGAACTCTGCCTCAAGGTACAAGTTTTGAATTTAAAAAGTGTGTTGCCAGCACTGAGGGTCTGTCTCTCAAATTGCCCAGCACCAAGTGCTCAGCTGAGGATGTGTCCAAAGAACCTCAGAGCCAGTTAGAAACCACTGCAGGAAAGTGCTGTCTGGATAACACCAGGAGGGCAAATACCCTTGTTAACTCTAACCCTGGGCCAAAGCTGAGCAACATTTCTTGTGAAAAACTCTTTTGCACAGGTGAGGAGTTTGATGATGATCTCTGAGTTCAGACATATTTGGCATTGCTTTCTTGTCTCTGTAATGTATGTCAAGTACTGAGGCACAATTTTTAACTGAAGGTGGCTTCACTCTAAGCCACTATTAGAACTGCACTATTAAAGTTGTTTACTTGGTTTATGGTTGTGTTTGGTGGGGAGGGACCATTGTTCTCAGGTTACAGTGTTGTCTAGCAACCTCAGCAGCTAGAAATAGGAATGGAAGTAGGTCAGGTTGTAGGGAGAAAGTTCCCAGGCCTTAAGGACTCCTTGCCAGTACAATTAAAAACTGTGATTAACTTCTTCTTACACAACCACAGCTCTTCTTCCCCATACTATATCTTTGTTTAGGTCTCCCATAGCAACCCTTTCTTCCAGAGCTGCAGAGCCAGCAAAGCACTGGCTTTCCTTTCCTAAGTGTAGCCAAAATAGGTGCAAAAAGGCAGCCCTAGGCCGATTTCAGCCTAGTCCCTCCACTCTGTGAACTAAGTTACAGTATATAAAGCAATACAGCTGTGATACTGAAACTCTCACACAGACACATCACATGCAGCAGTATTTATTTTTCCTTCATTCTACAACCACGTAAGAACTTGAGACAGAAACCCTTAGCAGGAAGAAAAGATGTACTGCAATGACTTTTGCAACATCGTCTGGTTTCAGTTAGAAAAAAGTGCTTTTTGTTACTACTACAAGTGAGGTGGCTGCTTGGAGTACTGGATGGCATCTAGGGCTGCCCCAATGTCGCAGTTCTTTGTCTGCAGGAGTCGAGTGAGCCATCCACCCTCATCAGAGAAGCCCATGGAGAGCATCTGGGACAGGGACTCAATGAGGCGAGGGTCTGCTTCTGTTAAGAGAAAAATAGTTTAGAGTTCAACCATTCCATGTAATTGGTAAAGCAGCCAAGGCTCTAATACCACACAGGAAGTGGGTGGCACAAATCCCCATTGAAATGCTCTCCTTTGTCCCTCAGGAGCACCAACGTTTGAGATAAATGATACATAACCAGAGCTAAGAAAACAACTGAATGAGGCTCAGCTGGCCTTGCTGTAGCACTCTGTGCTCTTGATCTCAGTTAAGGGGCCTTGGATAGTATTAATGGCTCCCACCAGAAAAACATGTCCTAAGGCCACAGGGAGCACTAGGAGTCCACATGCTGCATTAAAAGGCTCTCTTGAACAGTCCATAGCAAGGACATGATTTAGAACAGCACCTTTTTTGTGTTGCCCAAGTGGCACATTAGCCTAAGGTCAGAAGTCTTGTTAAGACTTAGCTGCCCACATTCAAGAGAACCACATGACTGTCTCTAACAGGGTGCAAGAGCTGCCAAACCTGCCAACAGTCAGGGACAGGTTTAGCTGTAACTAACACGACCTTGGTTCCTCCCACCTCTAAAACAAGTCTGCTTGTCAGGCAAGTTAGCAGTTGTTAAGTGAAAGTCACTCTGAGCTATGAAACCGGCACCTTTCTCCTACCTGGAGGGAGGTGTGGGTACAGAGCAGCTTCTCGCAGTCCTGTAGGTCCTGGCTGGGGAGGCTCCTGAGATACATCCAGGGAGCTGGGACCATCCGTGTCTGGCATTTGCAGAGACTGCAGCTCACCCGTGGAAGGATCCACTTCTTTGGATGATAAGTGGGTCCAGTCTTCCTCACCCCCTGATGAGCTGCTGGACTCACTGTGTTCCTGAAATGAAAAGAAAAAAGGTCCAGGTGCCACAGTGCTTTCCAGGCAGGATACATGCTCCTACTATCTGCTTTTAATATAAAGAACTACATGCACAAGACATCCCACCACCTTTGCTATAAACCTGTAAAGGTGTTGTATATCACTTAGTCTTCTGTCATCTTAATATTCAATTCCACAGTGCATGCCAAGTGACTATCTTCCTTTTTAGCAAAGCCTCAGCCAGTACTATTAAATTACTGTCATAGTTCTTGTACCTGGGAGTGGAAGGGGCCATCTTCCATTTGTGTGGGCACAGGATCTATCACCATGTCCTGTATCTGTTCTGCAACAACATTTACTTCTGTAGCAGACTCTGTGTTATTCCAGTCAGGCTTGGTCTGACCATTCTGGGCTGGAGCACTGCTGTTTGCCTCACCACTGTTCTCTTGACTGGGAGCAGTGGGAGTCACTTTGCTTCTCTGTCCTCCGTGTTCCACGTCGATATCAACTTCGATACCTAGACATGCATTTGAGAGGCAAAGTCTTAGAGATTTTTCCAAAGCACAGTCCTAGATGAGCATGGGTCAATCCTGCTCTGCACTCTTAAGGCTTCTGCAATCCTACAGTTTGCCATGTAACATGTAGTAATTAAAATGCAAAGCCTTCTTTAAGTAAAGAGTAGTTAAGCATCAAATAGTCATCCTGCTCTACACAGAGAAGCCCTATATTTAAAGGGCCAGGGCAGAAGTTTGTATCCATGTCCACATAAACCAGGCAAAATCCAGAGCGACCACTGACTTAAAGTTTGTGTTCCAGTGCTCACATGTTAATGAAGTCTTTCCTCATTTTCTACCAAGGGAGGGCTCTGAAAAGGTAGTGGCTGTTCTAAGCTTAGGCATTATTAGTACCAGGTGTAAACTAAGCCTTTGAGGCTTAGTAGGCATGAGGTAGTTCTAATACTAGTCACAACAGCTGACTGCTGCTCTTGTTAAAGAGACTTTTAAGCCAGTCCCAGGGATTGACCTGGTAACAAACTGTAAGTCACTTACCCAAGGGGCTCAGAAAAGCTGCAACAGTCTCCCCAACATTCTTTAGGAAGGTGACATTGGGGTCCTGAGGCTGGTTGTTAGTAGAAGCTTCTAGAAAAACAATTTCTGTTAGCACACACAGAAGCTCAGAGGGAGAGAGCACCTACAGAGTGTGTGTGTCCCCATGACAGCTTTGTGTTCCTTCCTGTCACTCACATATACTGCACAACAAAGGTAGTACAGAGGCAAAAACTAACTCTGAGCTACCTCTGGAACAGAAAGCCAACATTAGCATTGTTAAGGCTCATTAGCCATGCTGGAAGGCAGTGACATGCTTGACCTAACAGCTTGGCTTGGTTTGCTTCAGTTCCAGATACTCTTATCTGCATCCTCATCGATTGCATGGGCCCAAGCATGCCTTAAAGTAATATCCCACTCTGTGCTGAAAGGTGCTAATTACTTCAAGCAAATTAGGTTAGTTCCCATGTCTATCTTCCCACCCAGAGCTGCAGAACCTCAGCTAGTCTTGCTCCACCACCACATTGCTTACCAGGGCATCTCCTCTTACCTTCTGCAGCAGGTGCACTGGGGGCTGCAGTGGTGCCTTCGGCCTGCCCGGAGTTCTGGCAGGGGGGTGCAGGCCCAGGATACCCCCAGCAGTGCATCCACGGGAAGGGTGGAACACCATGCCGCATCTTACGGAGCCAGCGTCCTCGGGGAAGCCACTGTGAAGGGCAACATGTGTCACACACTGCCCACACAGCCAGATCCTGAGTAACTGAAACTCGTGGCTTAAATTTGAGGAATACCCCGTTCATTAGTTCCCCTCCGCAGCTTTTTGCTCACCTCAAACGGATTTAGCAGGGGACTTTGGAACATCACCATGTTGTGCTCCTTGTGGATGCCTTTCCCCTCACAGGTGCTGCACAGGTCGTAGTCTGGGCAGACACTGCACTTGAACCTGGTGCCCACCACGGGTCCCTCGCAGCCGTCACAGATGACGTTGGGGTGCACCATGTTGCGTGGGGGCTCCTGGCTGCACTGCGAGCGGTGCTCCCGCTTGCACTCCTTTTTCTCTGTTAAGGAAAGGGAACTTTCCATCAAGAACAGGTTGCTATTTACAGGCTGGAAATCAGGCATAGGAGGAAGCACACACAGCCCTTGTCAGAGCAGTATTAACTTACCAGGTCAGTTTATTTTTACGCTGGCTGCCAAACACAAGCTGAGGGCACAAGAAAGGCCTCAAACCAAGTGCAAGAGGTTTTGCAAAGATACTTGGTCCTGAAACTAGTACATTTCTTATCTTAAGTATCTCTTGGCATGTTTATTTTAGACTAGAACTGCACAACCTTATCTGGTTTCTCATCCTACCTTCCCAAGCACTTCTGTTGCTGAATGTGTCTGGAGAGGGAGTTAGGAAGGCGTATGCCAGGAGGCACAACATGAGAATGGGGACAACAGCCCCGGCCTGGCATGACTCATTACACAAGCTGCAGATAAAGCTTTGCAGATATCCACCTGAACAAAACGGACTAGAGAGCTATTATACACTGAAAAAGCTGGAATTAAGGCTTCCTAACACATTGTTGTGACTATTTAAGATACCAATGCCAGCTCAGTGTGCCCAGGGAGCCAGGATGACAACAGCAGCTCGCACTGGACCAGCTGACAGGGCTGGGAGGAAACTTGTGCTCTGTTTATCCCCACCCCCCCAGAGAGGATTCATAATCTGTCACACTGCTCTGCCCTTTATTTACCCTCCCTCGGCAAGGCCGCAGCTCCCACCAGGCCCCTGAGGACAAGGGGAAAAGCCAGTGCCGGCTGCTCCCACCTCGGAGCCCTGCCAGCCAAGCGCACAGCCGGAGCCCCGCGGTGCCCTGCGGGGCTGTGCGGGCCTTACCTTTGATGTACACACGGAACACGCCATCCCGCACGTAGGGCATCGCCAGCTCCAGCTCCTCGTCGGAGGAAAAGGCGATCAGGTCCCCTTCTTCATCTGCGAAGGGCACAGCGCAGGGTGAGGTGCGGGGTCGCGGGTCACGGCGCGGGGGCAGCGGGGCCCCCGCGGCCCGACACCCCCACCGCCGGGACACCCCCCCGGTCCCACTCACCCTTGTAGTGCATGCGGAAGGCGGGCGGCGGCCCGGCCCGCAGCAGCCCCTGGAAGAGCTCGGCGACGCGGTCGTAGATGGCGCGGTAGCGGGCGGGCGGCGGCAGCGAGAAGCGGCGGATCTCGCGGGTCGCCTCCTCCTTGCCCAGCAGGTAGGCTTTCACCGTCAGCGCCGCCATGGTTGTGGCGCAGCAGGAATTGCCGTCGGGAGCCGGGACAGACGCGCGGGGCGGAGGAGGAAGGGCGGGCTGCGGGAGCGGGTCCAGGCGCCGCCATTTTATAGTGCCGGGAGCGGCAGGCCACGCCCCCTGGAGGCCGCGCCCCCACCGGGGCGTAGTGAACACGCCTGACCCAGGCTCCGCCCCTTTCGTGCTCAGACCCCGCCCCTTCTGCCCCAGGCCCCGCCCCCGATCCCGGCTCCCGGCGGTCCCGGCTCCCGTCCCTCCGCATCCCGGCGGCGTTCTCTCCAAGACGAAGGGGAAGGAGCTCAAGGCGTGTTTCCTGTGGATACGCGCAAATGCCCGTGTCTGCTCCCTGCCCTGCTCGGCCCCCCTGGGGTAGCGCCTGTGCCCCGGTTTGGGCGCGGAGAGACAGTGCCCGGCAGGTTGTGGGGTACGGGGTCATTTTGGTCACCAGAGCACCAGTGGGGAGTGAGTGTGGCATGGGGACCTTCTGGGTGGCCTATGGCCTCTGAGACCCACCGGTCGGGAAACACAACCGCCCGTGTGCAGCACATCGTGGGGCAGAACCGGGCTGGACTGGTCCCGTCACGGCTTGAACATCACCCCCCAGGATGTACCGGGGCACGTGCTGTCACAGCTCTTGGCCATCCCGGTCCTGCTTGTCCCTTCCATCGCAGCAGACAGGGCCAGCCCAGCCAGGGCACAGCGCTGGGCAGCCACGAGCCGGCCCCGCTCGTGCCGGGGCAGCAACACCCGCTGGAGGGGTTTGCGTGCCCAGCATGGCAGGAATAAATAACTCTTCCCTGAACCCCTGGGTTTCGGAAGGGAGGGCTAAAAATAAAGACACTGGTGTAAACACAACTGACATTAAGGAGGGTGTGCTGGGGCCTTTCCAAGCTGGTTGGCAGCAGCATTTTTTTGCAGATCAGATACAGTTGACAGCCCTCTTAATCCAGCCACAGGAGAGTTCAGCTGGCAGAACACACCGTCTGTGCCGTCCAAGCATAATTAAATAAAGATGGATCAATGATTATTAGGTTCCTTGTTGGTGTTAATTTCCTCTCACCCAAGGCCCTGACCATTCTGACTCTTGGTGTCATATTTCTTAGTTTAAGATAACAAGAATTTAGGAGAAACCATGTCATGCTTTATCATCTTCTGCAATCAAAAGAAGCATACATCTTAATTTCCACAGTGGGGAGGTAGTTTATTTCTTGAACTTACGTACATATGTTAAAACACTTGGCTTTTCATGTAGACATTTGTAGCAGATGTGTGGCAATGTCCAAATTGCAACACCTTTCTGGAAAATAATATTTACAGTAGAAAAGGTTGCCCCTTCTAACTTAAAGAGTTTTCTAGAAATTTCGGTTTCTAGGTATGACACGGCTAATATTCCACCATGAAGTAGCAAGTTAAAGTTTAAACATCAGCAGACTCAGGTGTAAGCATGGATCCTGATGCTTAGGAAATGATTCAGCAGCTTTTACAGCACGGGATATTGAAAAGTTCAGGCAGGCAGCAAAGCCGTGTTACACTGACCTACCCTTTTGCCTATTTGTTGTGTGTATCCTTATGTCTGAAAATGTTGGTGAAAGTTGATGACTTGACATTTGGATTATATTTTTTCTCCATAAAATCAGAAGCAGGACCAGCAGTAGAAGGACTGCAGTGCAGGACACGCTGCTGACAGTGTTGCATCGGCCTCACCAAGCAGCACCTCCAGCATGTTCATCTCATCTTCTATTTCCAAGGACCCCAAGGGCCACTTCTGGTCTCATTTATAAAGCCACAGACTTGCATTTTTGGAGCCAGCCCCAGCTCATTCATTCCTTAGGCTTTGAGTTGCTGCAGCACCAATTCCTATTCCCTTCTCCTTCCCTGCCTGGGTGTTTGAGGCACAGAGGGTTGTTCTCAAGTTGCTGAGTCTTTTCCACTCAGGTCTCTTTCCAGGTAAATTGACTAATGCATTTATAATTACCAAGCAATTCACCAGAGTAAAACCAGAAATCTAAGTTTTCCTCTGTGTCAGCTTTCATCCAGTTGGCAAATATGGAAGGGTCCAAATCCTGAGGGGAACTTCCCTTCTCCTGGTGGTACTTGCTGAGTCACGCTCAGCTTTCTGGGTGTGACATCATGCACTTTTACAAAACATAAGGAAAACAGGCTTTCACCAGCCTGTGTTAGCTTACCTCACCGGTCATGGGACAGGGGTGACTCACTGAGTGCCGGCTCCTCCTCCTCGAGGTCGGGGATTTCCTCCCTGCCAACCCTTCTCCAGCACAGACCTCAGACCTCACTCTCTCCCATTGTCCCCAGCCCTGGGATATGCCTCCAGGAGGTTCCTCAGCCCCCTGGAGGAGCTGATCTGTATTCCCACATAGGTTCACTTGAGAAGTTTCTCCCTGGTGGATGTGGATTTTTTGGATTCTCAGCGTGAAGCGCAGGCTGTGTGGATGTTTTCTTAAGGTTCCTTAGGAATCCCATGGCAGCACAGCCACCTCTGCCCAAAGAGTGGCTTGTCCTAGCTGCTGAGCAACCAGCTTGGCAGATGGATGTAGCAAAGGAACAGCAAAGGGGATGGGGGAAAAANCTGTTCGAGTTCAAAAATTCGAGTTAGCAAGGAAAGACTCAAAAAGGAGCAATTAGCATCACTGAAGTGCTCAGCTTTCTCTCTACACCCACTTTCTGCTGGGAAATGTTTAAAAATATTTGGTGAGATTTTTGCTCTGAGGGCACCACCGCCAGAAATACTCCTTATGCACAGACTTTGCATGTTCACAGTAAAGACTTGGAGGGATGAAGGGGAGGAGGGGGTGGGGGGTGTCCAATCTTTTCCTTGCTTGCAAACCACAACAGAGGCTGAGGATGATATTCCAGAGGAAATATCTCCTCAGATCATTGCTCCAGCTGAGGCTCCCACCGCTGTCCGGCACTCCTGGTGAGGAGGGGCGGGTTTGGCCCCCGGACATCCCCTGGCTTTGGCAGGACGGTGTGAGGTGCTGGAGGGACGGTGCAGAGCCACGGTGGGCAGGTCCCGGTGCTGCAGCCCACACAGTGCTGCGATCCCACCTGCTCTTTCCAGAGGCTTCTGGAGAGGTGCAGGATCCTCTGGATGTGTCGGGTCAGATGTGGGTGACTCAGCCCTGTCCCATGACAAATTCCCTCCTCCTCCATCCCAACAAAAACACTTTTCTCTGCTTCGGAAGCAGAAGCCTTCCTTCCTCACTGGCACAGGCAGAGCAGGGTGATTTTTGCTGTCTCATTTTTGAGGTTGATCTTTCCTGAAGGTTAGCTCTGCCACGTCAGGTATTTACACAGGCTCAGCAGCATTTCTTATTTCTGTGGTATGAAACTTTGAAGGGCAGAAAACTCTGGGACAGTTTTTTCACAGAAACAGGGGAGCAGACTGGGAGAACGGGTGCAAGCACGAGGTACAAGCACACTATGGGTGTCATGCAATTCCATAAGGATTTCATGCTCCTGAAGGTAAGAAAGAACTTTTTGCAACCTACACAAATTGCTTGGGGCGAGTGTTGCTTTGAGAACCTGACTTGTAGCTTTTGCCTCGAATTAAAGCATCGCCATGTCAACACGTTGAAGGTAAAGCACCCTGTTGTCATCTTCATCTCCTGTAGCTAAGGGGAATTTGAAAACACTTGTAGTGCTTTGAAACAAGCCCTGTTGATGTTTAAACACAGCCACCTATAAAACATATACAAAATAAAACTATTTTGGTTTATGAGAAAAACAGAAAGCACTTCTTTTTTAAAGCAGCCTGGGAAGGACCAAGGCTGACCCACTCAGAGATGAGCCAAACTCTAGATCCGAGCTCTTTGAAGAACTAGATAAAATCGAATATAAATCAGGATTACATTTTCTCCCTAGACCTAATGAATGTTTTCTCTTTCTAATCTTTGCGATGGCCTCAGGACATGTGGATTGCTATGGAAGTGCTTCCCATGGAAGGCCCCCATTTCTGCAGCATGTTCAGTGTTGCCAACACCAACAGTTCAAAGATCATGAGGTCACCTTAAAAAAACATCTTCTCTCTCTTTATTTGCTGCTGGGGTTTGGGGTCTCTGTAGTTCACATTTTAATCGTTGCTCTGCTAAAGGGCCAAAGCTCAAAACTTGCTTGTTAAAAGTAGAATAAAAGCCAAAACTGGGATAACAGGGAGGGACTTCAAGAATAAAAGGGACCTTTGCAGATCAGGGAAAAAAAAATGGCAAGGGCTGCGCTTTTGCTTAGTCTCTCATTTTCTCCAAGAGAACAAGGTTTTTTTTCATGAGAGGGTGTTATAAAGCTCATTAATTTCTACAGACTTTTATGAAGACAAAGTATAACAGCAGAAATGAGATTAAACTTTATCCTTGGGAAAGAGTCTAATTAATTGTCTCGGAGAAATTATTAATGTCCCTCTGTTCTCTCCCACCGCAGGCACACCACATATCCCGAGCGGTAAGAGCGTTTTGCACCTCTGAAAAACAAACAGCCAACATCTAATGCACTGTAACGTTACGTGTTCTTTCTCCAAACCCTGTGGCTGCAGCAGGATTTCACATGCCTTTCCCACCAGCGGCTCTTACTTGTCTGCCACCTCTTGGGGGGAGGTTTGCCATTAATTCCTGTGAACCCACTGTCGGCTCCTGGGTTTAACACGTGGGTTCAAGGCGAGAAGGCAGCGGGTTGGGTGGGACAGAGCTGCTGGGCTGCTGCTTTTTGCTGTAATGTGCAAGTGCTGTTGCTGGTGTGGTGGAGGCTCCACCTGCAGCTGAGGAGCAAGCGGTGGTGGCTGTGCTGTGCCAGGGCTGAGCCTGGGGCGTGGGCACTGCCCACGGGGCAGGATAAGTGCTCCAGGGCCCGGCTGTCCCACTGCTGGCTCGTGTTCTCCTGGGGACAGTCGCTTGGGCAATGCCTTGCAAAAATCCAGGTTAGGAAGCACAGGTCCAGCCCCCCTCGGTTTTTTTCAATATTCCCAAGAGTGTTTCTCAGTGCATTTCCCTACTCAGGGATGTGCCCGGCGTGAGCAGCAGTCTGTGCTGGGGCGCTGCAGCTCCTCGCTGGCTTCTGGCAGTGGAGGGAGGCAGAAACTTTTGGTGCCGCCCAAAGGGCTCCCTCTGCCGATTTCCTTCCAGGATTTTCTTACCGCCACGAGAGGCCTTTTCAAGATTTGAAAAACGTGGTTTATTTTATGAACTGGAGAAGATTCTAAGGATGCATTTAGATAAGACAATCTCCTGCAGAAATGGGCAACCTGTGCTTTTCCTCATCCACCTGCAGGGTTCTCAAAGGCACGTGTGTCACCCAGAGCATCTCGAGGCAGCCCCTGCACCCACCCCTCCTGGTGCTGAGCTCCCTTCACCCCTCGCCTTTCCAGAAGGAAACACAGGGGAGGCCTGAGCACCCCTTTGCAGGATTTCCCTGTTTCAGAAGAATTCCTGTGTCTGCTGGAGTGTTGCTAGGAGGAGATGTGCCCACAGAGCACAGCTGGCTCCCAGCTCATCCCTGCCTGCCACCGGGGACAACTCCTGGGCTGCATCCGAGCGTTGCCGAGCACCTGCATCGCTGCTCCTGCCTCTGGCTCGTGCAGAGCTTTGCTGTACATTGCACCCTGATTGATCCAAACATCTCAAGCAACAGACTTTGATCACTGGAAACCAGTCCTACAATATTTACACGTCTGAGAAATATTTACTCACTAACAGAGCTCTGGGGAACTGAAGACGACAACTTTCACTGGAGGAATTATGTACCCATGTACAGGGCACACGAGCTGCCTGACCTCACGCACAACCAAAGATAAAAGTTCAGATGATGGAGGCACGTAAATGCTTGTGGAGCCTGACCTCACTGTACAGTTCCTCCTGGTCTGTAATGAAATAAGCCGGACCCATTAAGAAAAGAAAGCAGAAGCAAAATAATTTTTTAATCTGATTTCTTCTGTCCTTCACCCAGGCAAGCAACTTGAGGTCATAACCCCTGAATGCCAGGTCCTTTGGAAGAGGGATGATGTCCTTCCAGGCAGCAGCTTCCATTTGTGGTATTAATCTGGCATTGATTTTCTCTCAGTAAACATGAGATGCTGTTTCCTTAACCAAGATGAAATTCTTCTGCTGGAGTGGCAGCGAGGATACACTGCTGCTGCCCCCTGACCTTGTCCTGCACACCCCCCCCAACCCCCGCAGCTGTGCACACCCCGTGGGGACACCCCTGTGCACAGAGGCTGAGCACTCACCTCCATCCATGGCACCCACCTGTGCACACCCCAGGGCTGGGTCATTCCCAAACATCCAGGTGCACGGAGAAGCAAACACGGGGGGCCATGAGCACACCCCCGTGCACAGGGATGTGCGTCACCCAGGCACACGCACAGGTACGCGCACACACACACTGACTGGGCACGGATGGACACGGCTGTGTGTGCACACACACGGACAGGCAGAGACATATGGACAGAGAGAGAGGGAGAGACACATGGAGCCAGGAATGTGCACACACACACACACACACGTGCACAGACCCACGCAGGCACCCACAGACGTATTGGTATTTCTGAAGGGACATGGATGGGCACGAGTATGCAGGCATGCATCGCTAGGGATGAGCCAAGGATACAGGTATATAAGTTATATGTGTAACACACAAACGAGCACTTGTACACACATACATATGTATGTACACACACACAGTCACACACACACACACATGCTCATACACACAGACACACACACACTTTCACACTCAGACTCAGTCACAATCACACACTCGCACACACAGAGTCACACACTCACAATCACACACACAACACACTGACAATCTCACACACATTCACGCACACTCTCATACACACACTCACAATCTCACACCCACCCACTCACTCACACACAGTCTCACACACACTCACCCTCACACCCTCACACACTTTCACACATTCACACGCGCAGCCTCACACTCACACTCGCAATCTCACACACACACTCCCAGTCACAC
>VZRE01009121.1:570077-586368 GCA_013396775.1 Cephalopterus ornatus
CAAAGGTAAGTGGGGCTCGGCCGCCTCCGCGGGGGCCCGGCCGCCGCCCCGCCGCCGGCGACGGGGTGCGGGGGCTCCGCGAGCCGCGCCCGGGGCTTCGGTGGGATCCAGACCCGCTGAGCATCCTGCGGGACCTGGGGGACCCCGGCGGGCAGGATCCTGCTGGAGCCTCAGGGATGCGGAGCCGGCGGTACTCTATGCGCCCCTGGCCCCGCGGTACCCCCTGGTCCCCTCGGGACCGTGAGCCGTGGGACTCCCGGGGCGGCGTGCACGCTCCCCTGCCCGTGTCCAGCTGGGCGGGAGGTGCCCCGGACGGGGGTCCCCGCTGCGCCCTGGCTTGGGGCGCCCATGGATGCTCGGGGAGCTGCGGGGTGACAAGGGCTGTCGTCCACGTCGGAGTGTGCTGGGCTTGGTTTTCACGATGCTCTTCTTTACACTCCCATGCTTATGGCAAAAACCTCCATGGGCGATGGAACCCAGGAGGGTTAAATCTGTGTGAAGAGGTGGCGATGCCAGCAATTGGGGCAAGCCCTGAGATGCTGGGGTTTCTCTGGGCAAACTGGAAGTGAGGGGAGATCTGAGCAGCCCTGCCTTCCCTGAACAGGGTTCCTGTGGCTCGATGCCGAGTCCAGTAACTTCAGTGGATGTGGGACAGGTGTGAGGGCTCGGCTTCAGCACTCAAATATCGGTGCTGGCTTTGCACTGAGTAGGTGGCTACAGAGCAGGGGTGCAGGGCCTCATCCCACCGAGGCTGGGAGGAATCCCAAGCAGGTATCACTAGATGCTTGCTGCTGGTTTTTCCTAACAGCATAATAGTTGCTTTTCCCCACCCAGCTTCTCACTCAAGCAGGGCACCAGACTTATCCTGCCCTGGAGGACAATTCTGATACTTGCTTCTGAATTGTGTATCTGTGCTGTGTATGGGTGTGTAACCTCTCACAGCCGTGGTAATTGCTCAACTCTTCCATTTCCTGCACTTTGAAAGGTCATTAAAGTGTGTGGTCTAACTTACCATCCCTTGACTCTCTCTTCCCACTTGCCATATAAACATCTCTCTCTGCTGCAGGTGAGAAGCAGCTTTTGTTGAGTGTAAGCCGTGACCTGGTGTTTTTGCAATCCCATGGCACGCCGTGCAGCTTGTGCATAGTGCAAAGCCGGCATCAGGGCTGGGGCAGCTCTGGGGGAAGGCTTTTTGGCTCTGATGGGCAGGATGACACGAGCCCATCCAGCCCTGCCACTTCCCTGGCAGCAGGGCAGGAGAGCTTGGGATGTGCCATTTTCTCCTGGCAGCTTCGGGAGTCTGACGGGCGGCTGCTTGGACTCCCATGCCTTATTCATCACTGAAGGGCTCTCCTGTCCTGCTGCTAACGCGGTTTAAATCCCACCAGAGCTGCCTCCTGCAAAGGTTTTGGTTACAGGCAATGCAGGGATGCTGTCAGGGTACTGGTGGATTGGTTTGCTTCTGCTGGTGGGATTTTTAACTGGCCAAAATGAGAGCTGCTCTGTGGTTACCGCTGAGCAGTGACTCTGCTCAGAGCTTCCTCCCATAAACGAAGCGAAAGCAGTGTGCAGTGCTCCATGGGCTCTGGGCAGTCCCTCCAGGTTTCAGAAGCAGGGTGGCCAACCCCACTGGGCAGTCTGTCCTCCTTTGATTCACCTTTATTTTTTAACAAATAGCTTTTTTCTGTTGCTCACGCAAGTGCTGAAATGGCAACCTTGGATACCACCGTCTCTGTCGTTCTCGGGAGGACCCTCCCTGGAGTGTTTCCCTCTAACAGCAACACAGTGAGTTGCACACAGGGATCGCTCCAACAGGTCACAGATAACACCGGTTGGGCTGTGTCAGCACAGCAGGTTTCCGGGTGTTACAGTCATTTACGTATCAGGCCATTATTCAGTACAGAGCTGGAGGAGACCTTGGGAGGTCATTCAGTCCACCTCCTGCTCTGCACACGATGGCTGATAACCAACCCCTTCCTGGCAGATGTTTGTCGTATTCATTCTGAAAAACCTCTGATGACAGAGACGCTCTAAGCTCCCTGGACAATCTGTTTGACATTTAGCAGCCCTGATATTGGATTTTTCCTATGATCTGAGCAGAAATGTCTTTTTCTGCAGTTTCTATTTATTGGGCACAGGCAGAAAAGTTCCTTCTGTCCTTTGCAGGAGGTCAGTAGATATTTGGAAATTGCTACTGTGTTTCCCCATACATTAGTATAGATTAAACCACGCTGGTTCCTTTGATCACTCATTTTAGGTCATGTATTCTTGTTCTGCAGTTGTTCTTTGACTCTCTTCTGGACTCTGATCTGTGGTGAGGAATGATGCTTAGCCTGTGATAAGGGACTGAAGTCGCTGCCATATTTTTGCTCAGAAGACCAAGGGATTACTTCATGTCTTTTGCATGCAGTGATCCTGTTAATACATCCCTCTGTTTGCTTTTTACTTTTGCCACAGGTGACTCATGTTTAATTTTTTTATCCCATCAACATTTCAGATCAACACATTCCTTCCCAGAACTTTTCCTGCTTTTCATTCCTTATCTTGTATTTGCCTGGTTAATTATTCTTACCAAATTGCATTACCTCATGCTTGTCCTTGTTGAACTGCATCCTTTTTTTTTTTTTCCAGACTGCTTCTTCTAAAGTGTCAGGATTGTTTTGGATGCTGATCTTTTTCTCCTGCATGCTTGCAGTCCCTCTCAGCTTGGTGTAGCCTTCCAAAGCAATCAGCATGTTTTCTCTGCCATCAGCCAAGTTGTGGATGAAAACACTGAGTGGTATCAGAGCTGGGATGGGTTCCACTGGAACCTGCTTCAGTGGGGTCCTCCGAGGCTGTGCTCAGAGAGCAGCGACCAGTTCACTGGTGGTCTTCCCAGCAATGGTCCAGCCCCTGCATCCCTCACTGTGTTATGGGTACATTCCCATTAGACCTGTCAGAGGTCTCTCTGAAATCTTTGCTTCTTCCCCTTTTCCTGCAAGTCCCGGCACCCCATCGCAGAAAGAAATATGAGAGATTTGGTGTCATTTGTTCTTGATAAACAGAAGTTATCTCTTGCTCAAGTTCTCCTTGTCTTCTAAGCACTTCAACTGAAGTTAAGCTGATTATTCTGTAATTTCCTGCCTCCTCCTTATTCCCATCTCTGTATTTTTCCAAGTTAGGCTTTGTGTTTGCCAGTCCTCTGTAACATCAGCCATCCCCTGTGAGTGACTGGAGACAATTCCCAGTGATCCTGAGCTGCTCATGTTGTTGAGTTCTGGGGAAGGCTGGCAAGGTGTCCTCATTGCCTCCAGTGGGGAATAAAATGATATTAAAACACGCATAGAGTATCGCAGAGCCTGCTTGTCTTCCCACTCTGTGCTGGGAAGACAAAACAATTAATCAAAAGAAAATAAACCAGGACAAACCATCTCTAGAGCTGCTTTTCCGTGACCAGCTCAGGGCTTGTTTACCTGCTAATGGTGTTCTGCCATGCCGTGGTTATTAGTAAAGCTTTGACCTCATGGCCTGCAAAAAGAGATGCTGCCTCTTTCCAATTATAAACGAGGTTTGAAATAGTCTGCTGGAGTGGGGAGAAAAGGGCAGCTTCAAATAGCACAACCATCACCCAGGCGACCAGTGTCCAGCATCACGGGGCGTTCGGAGGTGGACCGTGTGCTGTGTGTCACGGTGGTGGGTCTCTTGGGCGAAGTCTGATATTCTCTCTTTGCTGGTCCGGGGTTTAAATGTGGTTTAACTTTCAAAAACCAACAGCTGCCGTGGAAGAAGCTCTTCTGTAACCTGGTGTCATGCATTGGACCTGTAGGGTTTAACTGTGGAGGATCAAGCCTTTGGGAAGGCACAGGCAGGCTCGGGCATTAACGTGCCCAACGTGGGAATTCCAGGGGGTGTTTTACCGAGGGATCGATCAGTCTGTGACTTTAGACAAGTCATAAGTGCAGATGGGGTGAAGGCAAACAGTGTAACCTACCTGCCATAAAATTGTGGTTTTTTCTTTCCAATGACAAAAACACTTCAGTTCTCATCCGTAGTGTTTGTTCTTGTCTTGAAGAACTGACCAGCCGTGTACTGTTTACGCAGCCCTTCTCTTTGCCCCTTGCAGCCCAGAGATATAAATACTGTAGAGTATTTGGGGTTTTAAGTGTTTGTGTTTGGTTTTATATTGAATAGGAAATTCTAAACCTTGTGTTGAACATTTTAAGGAGATTCCCAACATGCTGCCCCTTGGAAATGCTGCGGGTTGAAGCTGGGATTGCACCTCTTGAGTACAGCTGCATAGCTCAGGGCAGGCTCTGTACCCATGCTGCCTGTGCAGGCTTCCCCTGACAAGTTTTTTTCTCCCTCAAATTTTAAATGATTTATAGTTGCCCAGTGCCAGCCAGCTTCCATTGTAAAAGCCCAACTGCAGGTACCTCCATGCCTGTAGATTTGCCTGCAAAGTGGGGTTGCTCTTCGCGTGGTGGCTTCACATCCCTAAGGGTCAGTTGTGGTTCTGTGGTGTTTTGGATGCTCACCCCAAGGGAACCTTTTTCCTGTGGACGTTGTGAAAGCTCTTCAGAGCAGATGTGCAAAGCTCCTTGAAGGACTCACCACTTGCATCCTGGGTGGATATCTCAGTGCAGATCTGAGCGCTGGGTCTCTTCCTTGACTTGTGGGCGTGGTGGGGAACGGGATGTCAGGTGGTTGGTGGTTTTGGGGCACTGGCTGCAGTGTGGACATTGCTCTGGTGCAGCAGGGAAGGCTCAGGCAGCATCTCTGTAAAGAAATATCTCTTGTTCGGTGCCACGCACAGCAGGATGCTCCACCCACAGCGGGGTGCTCTGCTCGTGGCAGGATGCTCTGCTGCATGGGGGTGTCCTTTGTGGGAAGCCAACTTTGTCCCAGAGGAATGTTCCTCTGGGTGTGTTTACAAAGTCTTCTTATACAGTGCATAAAAGCCGTGAACACTAATCCGCTCTGGAAGCAGCAGAGTCTAAGCTTGTGGTACCGCTAAATACGAGCCGTATCTTGCGGCATATGGGGGTTCCTGCTGCTTTTTCATTTATGTTGCCTGCACCAGCTTGGCTTCAGGTTTTTGTAGTTTCTTCGAGGTCTTAAGCACTTGGTTGCAGCCAAACGGATGTGAGTGCAAGCCCTGGTTTGAGCTGGGGTCACTTCACTGCAGTCCTTGGAAGTGTTTCCCAGGAGGAGAGACGCCAGCAGCAGACCCAGCGAGTGCTTCTGATGGCTGAGGAGGGGCAGGCAGGGGCCTGGCTGAGGAACTGTGAAGTTTAGGAATCTGTCATTAAAAGGCATAGTGAATAAGAAGCTGTGCAGGAGCATTTCTGAGAGCCTTTACTTGGCCTTTGTGGTGCTCAGCAGACATTGTGTGGAATTGGAATTGGGAATGCAGCAGCAGCATCTGCAAAATTACCCTGGCTATGATTTGGCCAAATTCATCTTGAGAGCAAGGGGCACTGTGCAATCTGTTGATATACATTTCCCAAAATAAATTTTTCATTGTCTGGAGCCACCTTTATTTCTGTTTTTATTTATTTGCAGTTTTTATTAGGTATTTAAACAGGGCTCTTGACCTGTATTCCATGTGCCCTTGTCCGTGTCCTGTTGCTGCTCCCACAGTAAGAGCTGCAGTTGCGTGATGGAGTTGAAGTTACTGAAAGTGGAAGGGGGCTTCCCCCTAACCAGTGTTCCTCAGAGTGGGAGACTTGGGTTTGTGTTCTTGCTATGCTGTATCTCTCCCAGTCTTGGAAAAGTCAGCTGGCTGGTTTCATGCCTCAGTTCCCATCTGCTCTCTGGGGACAGTGACATCTCTTGTCACAGGGGTTTGGAGGGCACAGCCAGGCTTCTGTGACAGCAGGGTCTGTGTCAGTGCGTAGGAGAGGAGCAGCCAGAGGAAGTTAACACACACCCCCCCAATTAGATCAAGTACTTCTCCTGGTTTACTTCTGTTGCAGAACAAAACTCTATCTCATTTGCAATTCCCTTTGATTCATCTAAAACAAATAATTGATTTGTACTTACATCCTAAATGTTCATTGATTATTCACTTAGTGTTTAATGTAAAACACATCCATAGCTGGCTAGTTTAAGTGAAGCTGCCAGTCATCTCTAGAAAGCCTTGAAGCCACTAAGTAGTGGAGAAATTGCTGAAGCAAGAGATGGAGAAGGCTGCTGTGGATAAGCTTCTGATATCCACAGTTTTCCCTATCCACAAAACCCAAACCAGTCACCAAAGTGCCGACGCCTAAACCTATTCTGACACACCAAAGGACCAGTTTTTCTGTTCACGGTATAAAGAAACACAAACAAATACCCATCCTGGGCTGCCTGGCTTAGCACAGGCATCCACAGCCACCAGGGCTCTGCAGGAAACCCCTGCAGAGGTGAGGCTGAGCCACCTGCCTAGAAATATTTGGAGGCAATGCTTTTATATTTCAGGTGAAGATTTTCCATATCATTTTCACGCTAATTTTAATGTCAAAGCTTTATTTTTCAGGAGACAAAACCCAAGAGGTTGGGGGGCTGGGTGGATGAAGGGGGCTGCTGCGGTGGCAGAACTCACTGGGCAAATTAAAGGACTGTGGAAATTATTAAAATAATCAAAGGGCTTCAGCCGTGGCAGGCAGGTTAGGAGGAGAGGCTTTTCAGGGAGGGCTGATCAAGCATCTGCTTAACAGCTTCCTGATGCAGGCAGAGGATTGTTGTCTTTGATGGAGAAAAATACATTGTTTCTGCCTTCTCCATGTGAATTACAGTGCAGGGGGCTTTTTATTAAGCAATGGCCTTCTTGGGTTTATTTTTGAGCTCACATCAGGCTTCCCTTGCAAAGCAAGAAAATCTGGGAGTGGCAGATTCCTGTTTTAAATAATCTCTTTCTGCATTACTTGTGTCACTGGCCACTTCTCCTCCTGTTTTTGTCCCGGTGTCAAGACACATTTAAATCTCCTGGATCAGTGCATTAGCATGGATGCATCTCTGATGCACAGAGACAGCTCTGTAACTCCATCTTCCCTCCTGCCTGCCCCTGCCTTGGAGTGCCTCTCCCAGTATTTAAATATTCTATCCCTTCTGTGCCATGTACAGGATAAATACTTACCTAAAGGTTAATCCGTATTTTGAAGGGACTCGACATGCACGCGAAAATGTCTTCTGCAAGGTATTTTCGTTTCTGCTTATATTAAAGTGGACAGCAGTAGCATTAAAATGTAAATTGTTAGGCTTTAAAGAAGCTTCTGGGCAAAAAATTAATCTCCACCTGTCTTTTATGTTTATGATGTGTTTTGTTGTGTTGCAGTGTCCCTTTGCTTGTGACTGTAATTGTTGCTTTGGTGGTTTAGGATGTGTTGGTTGTGGGATGGATGCTGAACTGGGGGAAGAGCACAGTGTTGGCTTGTGTCGGTGCTGCTGCCTGGTCCATGCCTGTTCCTCAGTGAGTTTCTAGACCATCCTAATCACGTTTTCAAGTCTGCCTTAAGAGCACTTCGGTTTTTCTTCCCCTCCCTGTGATGGCAAGAGCTTTCTGGAAGGTTTAACCTGGTTTAAGCTGGAGACTCTTTTTTGTCAGTCGCTACTTGTACTTAGGCAGCAGTAAATCCTCTGTGTATTGTCACTGTTCTGAGGAATGTCATGGCTTAGGGAGGAGGCCCGTGGCACCAAAAGGTTGTGTAGCCTTCATGAGCTCTTGTAAATAATCGAAGTAACACTTCTAATACTGAGAAATGAGCTACTTAAGATCTATGTAATAACACTAAATTCCTCTACACCCTAGTTTATTGAAACGTAGTAATGAGACCAACTCTGCCAGTACCAAGAACTTCGCACAGAAGAAACTGGAGAAGTTTTCTGAGGGAGAACTAAATTTCTTTATTCCTCCCCAAAAGACAGACATGAGGGGAGCAGAGCTGCTGTGCAGTGTCCCCGAGCCGTGTCCCCATGTGAAGAGCAAGAGCAGTGTTTGACCAACCCTTTGCTGGGTGAACGGATGGACCTGGGTGGTGGTTGAACTCTCTCAGACTCAACCACTGCCACAGACAAGTACCTGTCAAATGAATTATTCAGTTAATGCTGGTGAAAGCAGTGTGGTGGTCTCCCCTCCCTCTGCTCTGTGCCCCGACTGTGATCTTTTATTTGATCTTGCTTTTCATGTTTTAACTATTCCTTTTTCGTGTCATCTCTCATTGCGCTCTCTGGAGCTGGCTTTGATATCTTTTCTCTTTGTCTTCTGTTTCGCTCGGTTTCCTCCCTTTCTTCTTCCTTTGATGTTGCAGAAAATGACCAGGATGGACATCTTCCCACATGTCTTCCTTGCCTTAATCTTGTCCAGTTCAAGTTATCCACTATTTGAAGGCCTTTACCAGATAGTCATCTAATAATGTGGCTTCATTAACTCCAAGCAATGATTTTGGGTAGAAACTGGTTGGGCTGCCTGGGGAGGACATGGTGCTAGTTTTTGCACTGGGTGTCAGCGGTTGTTCTGGGTGCACCTGGGTCCCAGGAGTGGTGGTGAGGCAGGATAAGGCCCCCCAGGACAAACCCTCCTGGTTCCAGAGCAACAACCTGGGGGTTGTTTCCACAGGCATCTCGTGTGGGTGGCTGGTGCTGATGGCGCAGCAGAAGCTCATCCTGCACCTCAGGGATGGACCTTCAAATAAATTGAAGGAAAAACAAAAATTGTGTTTAGAAGGAGAATCATTTGCTGACTTTGAGGATCAAGAAGTATTTAGGAAAGAAACTGGAAATGCAAATTCTGGCTGAGCACAAGGTTTATCATTTGATGGCTGAAATTCTCCACTCTGTCGTGCCAGTGAATCTGCATGAAACATGTATTTTCCCTGAGCTAAAGAGCTGACCTGGGTGGGGGAGGTAAGTACCCAGAGTGGTGGAGGAGCATAATTAGGACATGGATTGTGGGTTGGCTCCGTATAGATCAGTTTGTGTTTCGTTAATGTCTGGTTCCACCCTGTCTGTCTGTTTTATTGGATTAATTTATTACTTTCTGAAAGTGCCTCTCCAGTGAGCTAAAATATCTATTTACTGGAAGTATTTGGTTACCAAGAAAAAGTGTATTTGGCATGTGTTTGGCAAATATTAACTACTTTCTTCTGTTTCTTTTGCAATTTAATCTTCTATTTGTCTTGGGTATTGATTGCTGAGGCCTTGGTAATTATTTGCTGATTTTGGAAATAATGATTTTAGAGGCTCGGATTACTTTTGTAATATTAATCATTACCATGGTGTGCTTGCCTGAAAGGATGGGAACCCTCTGACAGCTCCAGTTGCAGGGTGGACATTAACTGTCTGAAGCTGTGCTGCCATCTTAAAATAACAAAATCATTACTGGTGCTTTGTTCCTGAAACTAAGCAGATATTTGCAGGGATGCAAACCTGGCAGTTGTACTCAGCTCACAAATTTGCCGTTGCTCCTGATGGGAGGAGTGGCCAGGCTCTGAAGTCAAATAAAAATAGGGTTGTGTTCACTTTCCAAATCAATTTCATGGTGTGTTAGTCTCAGCTCTGGCGCAGGGTTGGTGGGCGATGGGCTGCCCCTCTCCAGCAGGGCACAGCAGCGATGGAGCTTTGCCTGGGGGGAGAGAAGCTACACTCCAAAAGGGTCTTACACTTGCAAGTGAACGTGCTGCCATACAGTGGCACATCTTGCTTTGGGGGAAGGTGAGAAATTGGAAAGTCTCTGCTGGGAGCTGAGTAATTGGCACCTGCTATTATTGTGTCCCTCCTCCCCCTTTTAATATCTTGTTTATAGACATACCTCTCCTACAGATCTCATTACACAGCCATAAAGCACGATTCTTTAAAAAATACATGCATTCCTATTCATGTCGGGTCTGAATACCTTCCTCCTGCAGTTTCCATAAGGAGGAGGGATGGTTTTTTGTGGCATCCAGGCACCTTTCCTCACCACCGGGCAGAGTCGCAGGTGCCCGTGAGGAGACGAGCTGTGCCCTCGTCACACCTGGACGCAGATGTAATTCTTCCATTAACACAGAACCTGGCAGGCAGTTAGAGTGGCTGGGAGGGGAATTTTGTCTTCTTCTTGTTTTAGGCCTTGAAGCAAGGGATTGTGTTGGCTGTTTGAGTGATGTTGGCTTGATCTCCATCGGAGCTTGCACAGTGACATGTATTACTAGAGAGCACGAGAGGCGACGTTTAGCATACGCCCCTGGGATCTCTGGTGCAGCAAATCCCATTTCTTTCTCATGCATCAAGTGGTATGTTTAATTGGTTTTAACAGTTTTGTCCTTGTTCTTTTATTAGTGGATTGTGGTGCAAAAGGAAGCTGGGAGCGTTTTTGGATCCTGTCCTGGGTAATTTGATGACTAAGTCTCGTTGAGCTTCATCTCTGTGCAGGTGCAGTGATGCATCTCCTGCAGGGGATGTGGTGGGAAGAGCGTCTCCTCCTCCTCCCAAACACACGTGTGGGGAAGAAAGAGATGGAGAGGGCAAACTCATGTTTGTGACAATTGTTTTCTGATTCGTTTCATCACCTTAAAGAACAAAAATGGTAAAAGGAGCCTCAGAAAAGAGGGCATTGCAGCAAGCCCTGGCAGGGATGTAATCTCTTTTCTTCATACGGAGGTATAAAGATAATTCCAATCGGGATTGAAACAGCGGATGGCAAATAATTCTTGAACAATCCGCTTATGGTGTTCCAGGATGCGAATGAAAACCACTAATGGGATAAAGAAGGATCTAGATAATTATCTCGACTGCATTAAATCCCATCCTTTCAGGAGAATACTCTTGTGCTGACACCAATTTCATGTGTATCAAATGCTAAAGCTGACTAGACATTTTCAAAGCTGGCTGATCCCAACGCAGCCGTCCTTGCTTGGTGATCACATATCTTTTATCTACCTGGTTGGTCCTGATAAATCTGATTTCTGGTCTCTGCTGTCCTGGTTCCTTTTTCACCCCTCCCCACAGCAGGTTAAATCTGTGACACACATTCTCTCCAGGGCGGATTTGAAACCTCCTTCATCTTTCTCTTCTTTCATTTGGTCTGCTGTTTTGGGAGACTTCCTGGGGTTTTTTTCCCTGTTACAGCTGGTAGTGCTGTTGTTTTAAATCTGGCAGACGAGCTGCATGCAATATTAAGGTGTGCAAGATACTTTTTAATTTGATCCATTTTTTTCCCCCCATCAAGAGCTCTGCCTTGAAGTGCGGGGAATGACATCGTGCTCCAAAACAAATCCAGTTGTAGAGTCAGTTAATGAGGCTCTTGTTGTAGGCTTTTTGCTGCCTTTGTGTTTGAACCTAATGGACACCCCATGGATGAAGTGGAGGATGGCAGGAAAAGAAAGGAACAGTTTTGTGTTGACTGAGACTGTGACATTTGGATGAGGTTGGATTAGTTAAAAGTGTTCAAAGCTTTGCGTTCTCTGTGACCCCATGCTGTTCAGAGGTGTGGGCCACAAAAATACACTACTAGGAAGGTGGGTGTAAGAAATGCACCTCTAGGAAGCAGCTCGTTCTTCATTATCCCCTGTCAGCTCGGGCGGCTGCATTTTCCATCTGTCAGAGAGTCACTTCTCTTCTCCAGCCTCACACCAAGTGTTCACCAAGTGAACTGAGGCATCCCTGAGCCAGCTGCAGCATCCAGGCTGTGTGTCCCACCATGGGAGCTGGGCTGAGGACGTTCAGCTAAGACGGCTGCCCATGAGCCATCCTCCAGCTGGAAGAGGAGGATTGGCAGTCAGCATCATTCCTTTGCACTCTGGAGGACAGATGCTGTTCATGGCTGTCTTGTCAGGGAAAGACTCCCATCATTCATATGGAGAGGACTCAAATGTAGCTCCTCGGTGGCAGACCCTCTAAACCCACAAGGTTCCCATCTTCACTGCCATGGCAGCACCGTTAAGGCTCAGTTGTCTTTTGAAAGTACAGAAGGGCTTCCTTGCTTTTATTGAGAAGTCAAAGAAGAAATGCCATCCTGTCCAAGGTGGACTTGCATTTCTAATCTCCTTCATATCTCACAGAGAGGTTACAAGGGTCAGTTTTGTGCTGAAATCCAAGGAGTTGGTATGCCCATTTTGGCTGTGGACTGGAAATTGGTCTTGACACCATATTTGCTGTTCACATGACTGTGAGCTGTCACTTGCCTGTCGCAACTAGTGGGTGTCTTTAGAGGCACATGAAGCTCAGACCTTCCATGCCAGGCTTAAATTTGAGACAGGTAGGCTGCATGAGGGTCTGATGTGCATTTGGGCACACCCCAGTAAGGCACTTGCTGAGCAGGGCTGTGTGTAGGGAAGAGGATGCATGGTATCCTTGCTGCCTCTGGAAGGCTCTTCAAGAAACAAGTCATGTCAGAAAGGTGGTCACCTTTCATTTTGGTGACATGCTGCTTGAACAGCAGCTCTTAAACTGAATTACTCACACAGAAGTGTCAGTATCAAGGTTTCTTCACCTCCTGATCACAGCTGTGTCCCCTGGGGCTCTGGGAGCAGGGCTTAACTTTCACAGTGATGCCTGGTGCAGGCTTTTGCCCCAAAACCGCTGACATTCTGCAAGAGGAGTCCGGTGAGGTCTGACAGTTGACCCCTGAAAATCAGTAGATTCCTGTGTAAGGCAGGATTCTCATCCTACACGCTCTTCACTTGCAGAGAGATCTTGGTGGGAATTTTTACCTGGTTCTTGGTATCACTGCACACCCTTCAAATGAACCTCTCATTAAGAAATCTCGTTACTTGCTCCTTGTTAAAGGCATCTGGTTAGCTGAGTTGCTAGCTGAAGTTTCCTTTCTTCAACCTGGTGCTCTGATGGAGTGGTTCCTGGAGCTGTTGTGCCAAGTGTTACCTCCATGGAGCATTATAAACCATCTCCTGCCATCTCCTGCTCGGGTGAGCGCTACCCAGAGAGAAATGGTGTTTTTTTTCCGGATGTCTGCACAGCTCTTGAGTGACTTGCACAATGCACACACAGAGAAAGGCAGATACTTCATGTCTCTTTGGAAATCTGTCAAGACAGTGGCAGATCGCTTAGCCTGAGTCGTGTTGGCTGTTCATAACTTCTAAAATGCAGGTCCAAGGAGTATTGCTGTAGTAGTTAAAGGTCAGGCAAAATTACAACCTTTAGCCCTTCATAGCAGCTGTGGTCATCAAAGGAGGTGTTTTGCTCCTGGGATTGAAACTTCAAGCACTCATCTGTTGTTCCAGAGCACTGGTTAATTATTCTTCAAGCCTTCAAACCAGAGGTGGCCATTTCTGCAGGTACCCCGATGGTGCTCAGAGGCCCCACCTGAGACCAGGATCCTCTCTAGTGTGTCCTGAATGTCCTGGGTGCAATGGGAAGCCTCTCGTGAAAGGCTGGGCTAGGAGAAGTGAGCCCATGTAGGTGAGGCAGTTGTCAGTGGCAGAATTTAAAATCCACATCTACTCATCAGCATCATTTGGTGACCAGGATCGCCGAGGTGCTGGTACATATGTGGGGGTCATTTGCATCAGATTTGGTGGAGAGGATGAAAGCGAAAGGTGTTGGCAAGAGAGGGCTCTTAGGTGGGTAGGATTCAGATTGCCAACCAGTGCAGAAAAGGTCAAGAACTTTTTGTCTGGTGTGTGGCAAAGCCCAGGGGTGAAAAGGTGTGGGTTTTATACATGCTCTCTTGTTTAGTTTGGCTTCCAGGAGAAGTCCTTATCTCCTCCTGCTGCTAGCTTCCTCGGAGTTGCCCTCTTTCCCTCTGCTCTGCCTACGTTTCTTGCTGTGTTTTCAATTATTTATACCATTTCTTTTGCCCTTAAACTGCTCCACTGCCTGTGCACTATCTAAGCAGCTGTCGCTTCCCCAGCCCGTTCCGCTGATGTGTGAAGAGCCCATCCCTGTGCACACAACTCGTTAAGAGCATTTCAGGGCTCTTCAGTGTAGGCAACTATGTGAATGTAAAATTGCAATTGGATCTTATCTTATGGAAGATTTTGAGTGTGGCTGGTGAAGTAATGACCTCCTTATTAATGTAGGGTTGCAGGAGGGAGCTGCTGAGGGTTACAAGGGGAGAGGAGGAGGAGTTTTGCAAAGGAATATGTCCCCTTTCTTTGGTGAAAATTAAGCAGCTTAAAACCAGAGGCATATTCTCCTCTCAGTTGCATCAGTGTGCATTTGGAAGAACCTTGTTAAAATAATTAATTTCTTTTTAACACAGGCTGGTGTCACAGAGGAATCCCTGGGTGACAGGGAGGCAACAGCCTCAGCTGCTGTCCTGGGTCCAAGATCCAAGACTGGGAGAGGCAAATTCAGCCCTTCAATTTTGTCCTTCCTCATCTTTACCTCTGCAGCATTAAGCTTGGAAAATAAGCAGAAAATGTTCAAATCCCCTTCTTCATTGCTGCCGTGTTCAAACTGAATTAACTCTCATCCAAAGCAAGCCTGTGCTGTAGGAAACATCTGCCGTGGTCCAAATTGTGTTTTGAGGTCAGAATTAAAATGTATGTAACTGCTGAACAGTAAACAATGAATACTCAAATCCTGCTCTTTGCCAAGAGTTGTTTTGCAAGATGTGATTTGTACGTGTCCCTTGTACCTGTGCAGGTGCACGAATGTGTTGCTGGAATAGGAGCCAGCGCAAGGTGTTGCAGGAAATCATGGTTATAAGGTGAAGTGGTTTGCTAGAAAGTTAAATAATTTCTTATTTCAAGCCTGCATTTGTTTATTTATTTATTTGACTTGTACAAACTTTGTTTCTGGAGTGTGCTAGTAATTGCTGTGAGGATGCAATTCTATTCATGGCACATCTGTGTCAGGGGCGATATTTATGTGCAGTGGCTGCTTGTGAAATATTTGCTCTCCTCTTGGCTCCTTCATCCAATAAGTTGACGTGAGCTCTCAGGGAAAGTACCAACAATTTTTAGAGCTGTTCTAGATGTGGTCCTTACAGAATTTTTTGATTGTGTAGCTGAAAAGAGCTTTTGAAAAGATAGAACAAGTCTCAAGTATAGACTGGCCAGGGAGAGGCTGGTGTTTTGCTGTATTTGATGAGCTTTCAGTCTACTGATGAAGAAAAACTGAAGCTCCCATTTTACAGAGTGTCGTCTGAGGGCCGGGACTCTTGGGGTATATTTGAGTGCCTGGGTTTCCTTCTATCTTCTTTTGGGTAAAGACCATTCAAGTTTGAAAAAATTGCTCAAGTTCTGTAAATTGCATCCTGTCTTTCAGTGTAAATTGCAGATATAATTGCAAAATAAACTGAGGAGCGACTGAAAAAAATGAGTAAGGCAGAAGTTTGGGCAGGACTTGCTGTTTGCTAATGCCATATTTTTGGTGCACAGTGGCAAACGTTGGTACCACGTGTATTTCGGGGGTTAGTTACATTGCACTGCCAAATTTCCAATGGATTAATGGACATTCTTGTTCAGGCTGGGGGCTCCTGAGGCCCCAGAGCAGTAGGGTGAGGGTGGTGGCACCTGACTCCGAGACATGGAAGTGAATTGATGAAAAGCAAAGCCCTGTATAAAGCTGGCTGGGTGTCATTCACACAGGAGGGAAATCAAGGCACAGGAGACGTTCCCAATCTCCCAGGTGCGTAAATCCCTTTGGAACCTGCCTCTGACTATCCCTCCTGCAGCCCCTCAAACGCAAAGGCCGTGTCTAACAGAAGGATGGGTTTGCATTTCTCTTCTGGCATGTTTGTCACTGAAGGAGTGGCATTTATTAGTTTTTTCTGGGAAGTTCTGCAGGGCTCGGGGAAGGAACCTGGAGCTGCGGAAGCTGCCAGGAGCACAGACGGAGAGAGCATCCAAGCTGCAGCATCTCACCCTGCTCGGCTGTATGTTCTCCAGCAAGGCTCCAGTGCTAGACAAAATACACGTGTGGGGAGGCAAGACAGTGCCAGAGCCTCTCGAGGAGAGCAGCACTTTGGCCATTAGTGTGCTCAGAGGTTGGGTGGATTGATTGTGCTGCTGTGGAGTCCCAGGCGGGTGAACGGGCAGGGGTGGGAGGTCACACCACGGGCTGCTGTCGGCGCAGAGGGAAGAGGGGGATTTTTTATGCTTTCTGGCGCCTCTTTTCCTACTGTGGAAAAAGCTTCTGTTTTATGTGCCCTGTGTAAATGCTTTATTAGCCCGGGTGCTGTGAGTACTTAGAGTAGTTGCTCAAAAATTGGTGGTGAATTTTTACTGTCTAAAGACAGTGTCTGCAGGTTCCCAGGATTCTTCTCTCAGTTTGTGATGTGGTTTTTTTACTGCATTTAAATGAGTTATTTTATATAAATTCTTCGTATTTATAAATTCTGAGTATTGGCAGGCTTACAATCACTTTCTTTCTCTTCCTCCCCCCCTCCCCCTCC
>VZRE01009121.1:586397-653430 GCA_013396775.1 Cephalopterus ornatus
TTTTTTTTTTTCTTTTCTTTTAAGCTTGTTTTTTCTAAGGAACTGAAGCTGTGTCCTTCTTCCCAACAGCTTTCAAACTCCTAGTCTTGCTTTAACCCAGTCAGTCCATGGTATGGAAACCCCAGAGATGATCTAAAATCCTCCAGATATTTTGAAGGCAGCCAGGAGGGCAGAAAAGAGATTTGTTAATGGCTCTGACAGAGGATAGTGTGAAGTCCTCTGTCAGGTGTGGGTGGATGTGTACAGAAGGCATTCTCTCCATAGCCCCAGCCACAAGAAATGCTTTAATCAAAGCTTTTGGTCGAGTGCAGGATGCCCAGGTGTTGGGCTCCCCCCGGGGTGGGGTGTGCTGGGGTGGCTGTGGCCAGCACCGTTCTCTGCACCTGTCAGCAGCTCAGCCCATCCCTCATAAATCCTGTCAAGTACAGAGTATAAACAAGACCAAGTCTTTTTGTTCCTTCTCACACCTCTAGCAGGGGTTAAAAGTAACCACAGAAAGAAAATAATTTTTTTGTGGGGTGATAATGGGACCATCCATTTCGGATCCAGCCTATGGCCAGAGCCTCATTCTCTAATTTTTGTTGCTCTGACTGCTTTGTTTTTCCTTCATTGCAATCAAGATAATGCAGTACAATAGTGCACTAAGAATTCCAGCTATTCAATTACCTTTCAGAAGTTGACTTAATTGGCTCCTTAAGTGATAGCTCTCTATTGTGTGCAATCAGCACCACTCAAGGAGGGAGCAGGAAGAGGAGAAGGACTTTGTTTCTAATCAATAAATAAAAGTCTTTGAAATAATGCTGCTTGCAATTTGTATCACAGGTTAAATTACGCCAAAGATGATCATCTGCGCCTTCCTTGAGGGGCACGGCTCTAGCACAGTAATAAAGCTTTGCTATCCACAACCACATGGACTATTTCACTCTGTGTTTCCAGTTAATCCAATATTCTCCCCTTGGATTTTTTTTTCCTCCCCCAAGTATTAGAGAAAACCAAAACCAAACTGCTGTGGAGCCCAGCACAGATGGTTTGGGAAAGTCTAATGTATAATGACTAATCATTTGGTTTGCACCTCATAAAGTATGCAAATGAATGTGATACCTGATGATAAATAATTCAAAGTGGAGATGCAAGGCAAGGGGAGATTATAGAAGGAATAAGTGTATTATTTAAAAAAAAATAAGCAATCTCAAAAGCCTAAGCTCTTCTTCCAAGCTACAGTCCATGGAAACAGCTGCTTCTTGGTGCAGGTTTGCCTCCGTTGCTTGAATCCAGGGGACTTCAGGCCAGGAGGATTTCCAGTTCATAGTCAGAGTTTGGCCAAAACTACAAGTCTCAGGAGCTGCCATCCTTGCACAGCTCTGTTGCACTTCAGGGCATCACTGAGCCTTGGTTTAGGCAGCAGGAAAACTTTGCCAAGCTCACCAGGTTTCTTTTAGATATATATTTTTTGTTTTTGTTTTTCCTGGTTAATGGGGGAAAAGTCCTGAGCTGCTTCATAATTTCATTAAAGCTAAAATCATCAGTTATAATTCACTATTTAATCCTAATTAAAAATATTTTTAATCCAGAAAGGTCTTCTTGAGATTGCAAGAGGCACAAGACTGGAAGCCACCCTCAGACTTCTGATGCTGCCACTGCCTGGGGCAATTCCAACTCCCAACCCTCAATCCATCCCCTTCCTAGCCACTGGAGTAGGTGAGAACTGCAGGTGCAGACCTGTAAGGAATCACAGGTTTTAATGTTTAAATATCCAGTGCACTCCTGGGTAGGGTGTGTGTCTCTCGGCACTGCAATTCCAACAGCTTCTGTTACACGTAGGGAATTTCATTTGGTTTGGGGAAGCCACCATGGGATGTTCTTTGCAGGGATTGGCCAGCTCAGACCAAACTGGGATTTAATTGATTAAAGATGCTTCTTCCTTTGCTCCCTGCCCCATCCTGGTAAGAAATGGATAATCACCCCTCAGTGCAGCGTTCTTGCTGCAGGAGGGAAGGTGGTGGTGGTCCAGATTTATCATCCCGCACCGAAGAGCAGCTTTTAAGATCATTTCAAGTGTTGGCTCGCAGGAGTTTTCACTGAACTGTGGAGGAAGTAGATTGAGTTTGCCCTTTTATCAGCCAGAAATAGCGATGCTGAAATGTCCTGGTCCAGCTCAGCATTTGGCAGCATTCCCTAAATTGCCAGCAGCCTTCTCCTGGCAGCCGCTGGCTGGTGTCAGGCGCCTTCGTGCCCAGACACCCCGACAAGGCTGTGTTTGTTAGCAGAGGGTTGGTACGGTCTTGCCTCGGTGGAGGAGTGGAGCTGAATGGTCATTTTGTGATGACAGTAATTGCAGCATCCGTGCAGTTTCACCCTCCAAGTGTTTCACTGATGATCCCAAGTGCCGGCTTGATTCCACAGTGAGTTTGCAGAGCGCGCAGTGGCACTGGGAAGGTTTGTGGCATCTATTCACCAGACGCAGCAACTGTTGGTTTGCTCGTATTTTTGTCTGTGTTGAGTTAAGCAATATAGAGGAAAAAGGGAAAAGAAGCAACTTTTTTTGTTGCAAATTTACTCTGTGGCTTCTCTGGCTCCTGGGAGGAGCTGTTATGATAAAGTCTGATATATTTTCACATCTGCCTATGGAGAATGTAGGATTTATCTTTCAAATGAAATTTGCTCTGCTGTGCTGCCAGCAGGGTTGTTTTTTGGTTTTTTTTGAGTAGCTATTTTTGTGAAATATAACCCGAGAATTTGTATTGGCTTAACACTTAAAATGTAGCCAGGGGAAGATGGAATATTCATCTTTATTGTATTTGTTTCTCCTGTAATGAGACATTACTGTCTGTCGTAAAGGAAGCGGTCCTACAGCCCAGGGAGCATGCCCAGTGATTTTCTGCTTGCTCCATTAGCTCGTGTGCAGACCTCCTGATTTTTTATGTGCATGTGCTTTTCTACTTGTTTAATCCTGCCAACTGCTCTTCTGGTTGGAAATCCATTTCTATAATGCTGGGTATTACACAAATTTGTTGAAGCTCTTAATGCAGATAACGGGGAGGGGAGATGAGGCTGGTTTGCCCAGTCAGCCTGAGCCAACTTTCTGCTTCCCATCAGTCACACAGAGCTTTAGCTGCAGCTCACTGAGGGCACAAAATGCACACAGTAAAGAAAAATAAAGTTTAAGGAACAGCCAGAGCGCTGTAAATGTCGCTTGGATTTTGATTTACGAACTCCAAGCACAGCACAAATTGGATGGCTCACTGTGCCCTGTGGAAATCTCTTTGTCTGCCTTTTTTTGAAATATTTCCATAACTGGTAATCATGGGATTGTAGCAAAAAGCCCTTCTGTAAAGAGCTTTTTGGTCACTGCTGCTGTTTACTATGACTCTGCACAGTGTGTTGGTCACAGCTTCTCATTCATGGGAATATTCACTAGGAATTGCAGTGTGGATGCCAGGAGTGGGGCTTTCCAGCCCTGGATTTCAGAGGTTGTGTGCGTGATGCTTTGGGGACCAGAGCTGGGCTGGTGAGAGGCATCTTCCCTCTCTGAGGGCTGTGTGTGATTTGCAGTGTTTGTGGAGCTGTTTCCAGCAGGACTGAGCACATCCCTGCCTGTTGTACTGGTCTGGCTCTTTTAATCTGTTGAATTCATCCGTGGCACTTTGCCTGGTGGAGAGCGGTGAGAATGTTGTCAGCAGTGGCAGAGAAGGATGCCAGGCTGCTTTTTTATATTATTATTTGTAGTGAAGCCATACAAAGTCCACCCAGGGCCTCATGACTAAGGTTTGAGTAGCTGTCAAGCGTGCACATACCCTTTGTTTAAGCAATGGTGTAGGCAACCTGCTTAAAGTTTAGTGTGAGTTTATGTATTTGTGTTAACTTCTGACTTAACTGTCCAGTTCTATTAAAAATGAAAGGAATAAAATCATTCTGGCACACTTTGATAGCTACAGCATTTGGAAACTCTTCAGCTTCTCTCTCTTCTCTTTCCTGATTTCTTCCCAAGAATAGTCGCAACACTTTTCTTTTTTAGGACTTTGCCCTAATAATTACATCTGTGAAGATCCACTGGGATGGGTTATCCTACAAGCAGGATTATGCCCTTAAATGGAAAATAAGCTGCCACAACAGCCAAAGTTTGGGGAAAAAAAAATACTATTTTGGGAAAACTAAGTCGCTAAATGTGTTATTCCATGCCGTGGAGCTGCACAGTCAGGAAATGCTTCTTAGTGCAGAGAGGAAATGCTCGTGTCTTCTAAATGCTTGTTGCATTCTTTTTTAATTGTCCTTAAAATAGGAAAACATGCCTCTAATTAAATGCCATCTACTGCCCCCTCTGCAAAAGGGACGGGAGGTGTGAGAAAACATTCGAGGGAGACGGGGAGGCCAGTCTTGCTTTATGAACTCTTTAATTTATTTGCCAGCTTCTGCTCCCTCCCTTTCCCCCCAAGCCAGTGTGGGTGCAGGTCCTCTCCGGGCCGCCCGTCCAGCTCCCTGGCCCCGCTGCCTCTCGGCCAGCGATTTGGGCTAAATAATCCAATTAAGCTTTGCAGCTTATATAACTCCCTTGGCTTGAGGCAGCAGCCGGACTGACGGGGATAGAAAGCACATCTGGAAATAGTGTACGCTAAACATGCTGCCGCGGACGGAGCCAAAGCGATTTGGACAAATTTGCTCATACGCACAAGATGTCCTTTGAACAGCAAGATGTGTGTGTGTCTGTACCGTCTTCTTGCTGAAGAAGTTGAAGTTGGAGAATGCTCCTATCCATAAATTGCTGCCCTGGCTGGGAAACATAACTGGCTTTTTCTCCTCCCCTGTCGCCTTTGGAAGATCGTCTGGCTCTTCCTTTTCAGCCCCAGAGGATCAGCCAGGCCCTTTAGTACACTGGTCATAAATAACACATTTTTATTTCAAAGGTGGGAAGGACCTCCAGCATCATTTAGAATGACTTCTTATCTGCTACCCATCATAGGAGTTGCTTTTTATTTAATCTCAAATACAACCTGGTGAGTAACTGGAACACAGCTCCAAAGAAACAAACAAGTATTTTTTTTTGAGAATTCATTATAGCCCTGATAATTTATCCTAATGGTTAATGACACTATTAAAACATGGACATTTGATGTTGGCTTGAGGGCTGGGGAGAAAAAAGAACTCAGCCATTCCGTATTTCAAGTAGTGTGCCCAGCACAAGCTTAGAAAAAACCCAGTGCACGTTTTGGCGCTCTCGGATGTCTGCTCTCCTGTTGGCATCCATTACTCTCCGTAGGGGAGTTATGGGCATTAACAGCAGAATGCATTTCCCTTCATATGCGGTGATACGTGCTTATAGCTTCGTTTTATAGTCTGCTGTCTAATGTTAAAGAATTTATTTGTCACTGCAGGTGTGTGCAGGGCTGGCTTAGCACTCACGTCCTGCCCGTTCCTGGGTGCTTGCATGGCTACCTCTTTGACACCTCCCAAATCCGTGCTGGGGAAGGGTTGTAGAAAGATAGCCCCTCCCCCCACATTTTGATATGGCACACGCACACACATCCACACATGCTCAGCTACTGGGCTTGTCCTCAGGAAAACATGCCCAGGGAATTAACTACAGTCGGTGTGCACTGGCCAGGTTGCCAGTGAGTGGTGTGAAAGCTGCAGGGGTGCCGAGGGTGGTTTGGCAGAGGGGACATCGCTGGGGCACGGTGATGCCAAAGCAGTGCTCTATGGCCTCCTGACCCCACTGTGGCTTTTGAAGTGGCCTGGACACTTCTGGGCAGTGCCCAGTAATATGCACCTTGTCAAAACCCTCCATGCCAAGGAGGTGGTGCAGAGCACTGGGTGGCTCTGCTGTGGTTGCCCCTGTCTGCACCAATGTAGGGCTAATAAACACTTGACCTGTACTGATGACAACATCCAGGATCCCTTCAGTATGTTTGCACTGGCAGGACTTACTCTGGTTTGCTATGGAAAACTTGGGATATTTCTTCTAGTACGTTGAATTATAAGGCTGTCGTGATGCCCCTGCTCTCACTAGGTTTTGGGTATGGCCGTGGGGGTCTTCTAAGAGTATCCTCATAGTCCTAAATACCTACATACAAAGTCATGATCTAATAGTTATCTTACATTTTGGGTTTTTTCCATGGTCATAAGACTAAATAATGAGTTCCCCAAAAGAGGCTGTGTATCTTGAACTGTTCCTCCCAGCCCATGACTGCACTGGAGCTCTCCCATCTCCATTGCTCCTTCAGACGTGGTTTTGCTGGCAATGATGACACATCTCTGCTGCCGCTTCTTCCACATTGCTGCTGTATCTGACAAGCTGACTGCCTGCTCTTGATCTTTTATTCCTAAAGAAGACGAAATTGGATTAGATATTTCTCAGCCATGCACGGTGGTGATGCCGGGTAACAAAGCTGATCTGTGTGAAGGAAGCTTTGGGAAGCTGGGAACAAGGTTAAGTTATTAACAGGGGAGTCACCCAGGGTGATTTGCTTTGTGGATGTCTCATAAAGGCACTCCAAAGGATGAACTGATTGCTAAGCATTTCTTCACAACCTCAAATGACAGCTTTTAGTACTCAAATAGGTGCTGAGCAGCCTCAGTGGTCGGTGAGAGACCCTTTCCAAAGTGATATTTGGATGCATCAGGGGTACCTAAAGCACCTGAGTACAGAAATTACCTCCTCGGGAACTGAAGTCCAATAAACCTCTGTACACAGGGAACAAGGGCTCAAATTACTCTCTAAATACTTGTGCTGAAAATTTTAAGGGCAGTTGTGTTGTGGGTGAGTCACACTGCTGTTTTCCCTGCGCCGTGCTGAGCCTCACTCCCCCGTGGTGGGATTTTTCCTGAGTTTTGACCTCCTGGCACCCCTGGGACAGGCAGACTGTGCAGGAGCAGGGTCAGGCCTTGTGCTCCCTCCCTCCCACTGGTGTAGTTTGCTGTGATTTCTGCAGTTTAACTCCTTCAGTACCAGCTGCGGCTTTGCTCAGATGTACTTGGGGTCTGTCTTATGCTAAAGACCTCTCCCTCCTCTCTCCCCGTTGTGCCTGTGCCGAGCAGCCATGGCCCCTCTGGAGCTCTGTGCCCACTCTTGCATTCCCCTCACACCTCCTTGAGTAGACAGCCTGATCCAATGTCATCCTACACATGCTCCTGTGAGGACATATGGCTGCACTGGTTCTTTCTGGGCTGCATGAGATGCAACTGTTTAGTCGTGGAAAACTCTCTCCATGGGCTCTGATACTGTTTGCTGGGTACAGCCTGTGGGTTCCTGCAAGAATGGGGATCTTCTCCTGGCAGCCCATTTTGCATTCTCCTGGCAGCATCTAAATACGTCAGATTTCTGTAACAAAGCTTCCCTCTGGGTAGAAGGTCTGGAAAACTGATCCACAGCAGCCAACATAGCAATTAGGTTACCTTATGCATGGCACCAGTAAAGGTAAGCGTGTGTGAAATACTGGAAACCCAAATCCATTTAAATAGACATGTTCAAAGGGAATGAGAGGTGTGAACAGCACATCTCTGCTCACAGGGAGCGTGAAGTATCCTCTGCTAGGACTCAGCAGCACTTTAAGAATAGTTGTGAAATTAAGCATAAATACCATGGTCTTGTGGTCCCAGGCTCTGGAAAGCACACCTATTTTTGGAGGTGGTAAGCAGCAGGCTGCAAGGCTCAGGGCATTGCCTTTAAGCCTTTAGGTAAACCTGGCATTGCAAGAAAGCAAAACCTCTAGGGATGTGGTTTCACAGCCATTTAAACTGTTCTCCATTTGGGCTGTTGTTCAAAAGGGCATCCTAGTTCCCGTGTGCTTCCTTTGCATCGCTGGCTCAGTCAGCAGGATGATCTGAACCAAAACTAAGCCAGCAGTGAGGATGCTTAATTTTCCAGCTGGATCAGCATGTGGGATCATGGGGCTGGCTGGATGTTGGTGCCCTCTGAGGAGACACAGAGTGCAGGGAGCACCCTGCTCATTTCGGCACGCCCAGCTGGAGATCACCAAGAGCTACTCCTGACACCTTGCCCTGAGCTCGGCACGGGGGAGTGGGAGATGCCAGTAACGTTTCAGAGCAGCAGCTTATTGAGAAGCTTTCAGGCATCATTTAATAAGCAACGAAAGGTCTTAGCAGTAGGACACCCGCGTAGTCAGCATCCTCCTCCCCTCCAGCTGTTTATTTTCTACCCTTGAAACGTCCTGCAACCCCCACCTTGTGCTGTGCCATCACCAGCATCTGTGTTGCCTCTCAGCAGAGCCGGTCTGCTGGAATAACGCTGCTGCTGCTGCTGCTGGCACGGGGCTGCAGGGCAGCTCTGCAGCTGGGCTACTGTGGGGTGTTGGAACCAAGGCCGCCTGCTTCTGGGCTAGTCCTTGTGTTTTGGAATAGGGAGAAGTTAAATTACTGCAGGTTGCTGTTGCTGGCAATTCAGTAATTTCATCTTTGTACTTCCAGTGATGGGTTTCCTGCAAGGGGAAGGAATAAGGGCTTTTTTTCACACTCTAAAGCAGCTGGTCTGGTTTTGTGGGAGAGGGTGTCGACATTATTTGATAACCCTTTCTCATGTTTTCTTGGCTGGTGAATGACGAAAGGGAGAAGTGGATCTTCCTACTCTTTTGGCGGTATGTTTTTCTTCCCAGGAATTATCCTAGCATATAAAATGAAACAAAAGCCCTCAGATAGCATCAACACTTATAGTTAGTCTAAGTGTGCTATTTAATGGCAATGTCTTGTTTTTCCTCTGGAGAGAAGAAAATGTACCCCATTAAGTGCTTGTGTTACAAGCCTGCACCCCAGGGGATAAATATTTCAAATATTAATGCTGAGTAATTTTTAAAAGGTTCTGCATGCCTTTTATTTCAAGCATTCTGCAAATTATTTAAGACTGCTAAAACAAAATGCAATTCAGATCAGCTCATCCCCGTGATCAGTATGTGATTTTAAAATCTGCTTCTACCCAAGAGCACAGTCGTGCATCCGATCAGACATTGGTACAATGGGGAAATTGTGATCTGTTTGTGGGTGCGGATCCGTAGGTAGACAAGATGTACAATTTACATACACAGCGGAGCGAGGGGAACACTCAATATCCTTTCACTCCAGTACAGTCACATGCATTGCAAATGAGTTACTCTTTTGGAAAAAGAAGTCAAACCTGACTTGCATTGAAGTTCTCAGCTATTAACATCAGCGGAGCCAGGGACTCCAGCCAGAACTTCTGTGATTTCCTTGATATCCCTCTTAGTACATTGCTCTAACTTTTCCATATGTGTTCCCTGGTTTATAAGACAGCAAAAATACTTTATTTCGCTGTTGTAAAATTCTCTCATACACTCAGCCCTGCCAAAAGCTTCATATGTTATTGATTAAACAAATTCCCCCTGTTCCAGGATTTCGGCTGTTCCGAGTCCGGTGGCAGGTTTAGTGGAATGATGAGTGCGATGGTCGATCGCACAAGGAGGTGGGGAAATACAAGTTCCCGGCACTTATTGCTGCTAATCAATAAACTCACCTTCGGTTTGCAAAGTGGAGCTGCTTTTTCCACCCGCCAGTGCCACATCTCTCCTGAGATGGGCTGAGCTGGTCCCTCAGCTGCAAAGTGCTGGTGGCTCGTGGTCATTTGTGGGGGGGGATGATGATGATGTTGGGTTTTAGTAATGTTGGGAGAAGGATTAACAAGAATTTCATTTCAACTCCTTCACAGGCAATTAGTGACAGCTGCTGCTGGAGAAAGGGCGTGATGATTAACACAATGACCTTTGCAAGGACTGACTTCCCTTCTTGGAGGGATTCCTTTTGGACGGACTTGGGAGCCATTAGCACTGAGCACAGAGCAGGATGCGTGGGGGCCTCGGGGTTTGGTGGAACAAGGCCTCGGTTTCACTATTAACTTAATTAGGTTGTAATAAAAAGGGTTTTCCTCTTGGACTGCAAGGCATTTGCTCTGCTTCAGGGTTTTCTCCTTCTGTAAAGCTCCAAAGCCAGGCCTTGCCAGCACCCGTGGGGACGTGGTCCTGCACGCTCCAGCCGTCAGCTGTTCCTGTGGGGTTGTTTTGGTTCATGAGATTTTACTCGCTAGCTTTGCTGCTCGTTGTGAGAATAAGGTGAAAGGGAAAGAAATACAGTCCAGAGGTTTGGTGAGAGCCAAACAAATCCGATTTGGGTTTTTTACTGGGTGGGATTGGTTTGCAATCCGGTGTGAAGCTGATGGCCACAGGTGACAAGGAGAACAGCCCATGGCATGGTCGGTGCCTGGAGCCATGTGCCTGGAACTCAGCGATGCACAGAGGAGGTGCTGCAGGTTCCTGCATGTGCATTTTCAATTCAGGAGAGCAACATGCTGTGAGTCTGTTTCTGCTGCCCTGAGGTGCGTCCAAGAGCGTTTTCCATGCCCATGCCATGGAAGAACAGTGCATTAGGCAAACGCATCTTCTTTTGAACCATGCACAGATTTATTTGGTAGGATTGGCCACATGTACAAGCTTTCAGCCTTTTCCATTCCCTTTTTTTCCCTTCTTTCTTTCCACCCCTCAGGTTTGCCCGTGTAATGTCCTCACTTAAAAATCCTGTTGAGCTGCAATTATTTTGAGGTTTAATGACCCGTGATTTCTGTAATGCTTTATTTTGTTCACTTTCAGCATGTTTTTATTCCCCAGTCAAATAAAGAGTATTAAAAAGCCCACCAAGAACAAAGCCTTTGCTTTCCATTTGAGAGAAAAATGCTTCGAAAGCCATATTTGTGCTACACAGGTAAATAATTAGATTGCTAATGAATTAGGTTCGCTTTGAAGACAAAAGATTCAGTGTTCCTAATTAAGTTGTAAGGAGACATAGAAATGCTGGGTCTTTCTCCCGAGGAAGAGGAGGCTCCCAACCCAGATGAGGCCAGGGATCACTGGCAGGATAGTGTTTTACCCCACCTTGGGCTCAGCACCTTCCAGGTCTTCAACATTGTTTAAATTCCTCTGTGAATTCAGAGAAATAACATACTTTCTCTGTGCAACACATTTCCTTTTATCGGTTTCAAATTAGTATTTGAGTGGGATAGTTTCTTACTCCTACATTTTGAGACAAGGAGAATGGAAGGCTGTGATATATTTTCATTATATCACTCTATTTTATATGCTCTTCATCATAAGCCCTATTATCATGCCCATCCTAAGATGAATAATCTCTTTTTTTTTTTTCTTTCCTCACAGAGCAGGGTTGGTTTTTTCCAGGCCTTTGATCATTCTTATCACCCTCTCTAAAGCCCCTTTTAAGTCTGTATTAATACTTTAATTTAGAAGAGGTGAAAACTATTCTGGGATTAAGCAGCATAATTTTAAAAATGTTATAATCCTCATACTATTATTCCTTGTCTCATTCACTAAGCAGACTAACACCTTGTTTGCCTTCCTCTCCATCCACCTTTTTTCCCTGGATTTCAGCTGCCTGCCGAGCAGCATCAAGACACTGAAGCTGTGGTCTCCTTACTATTATCAATTAAGAACCATGTGAAAAATACCTTGACTTCCCCTGCCCAATTATTTTGCACCTATCAGCTTTGTCGTCAGTTTGCCGTTTTGTTGCCTTTTCTTCTGCTTACTTGCTTCATTTCTGGCTTTGACAAACTTATCTTCTTGTCAGCTCCGTATTTGGCTACTTCACAAATTCACCTCCTTCCCCAGATCTTCACTAAATCTATTAGCTGGTGAGTTTAATACCAACCCTTATGGCTTCCTCCGGATAGTTAACCTTTTGCTATGATGAAAATTCACTTTTTAATCCCATCTTCTTTCTCTTTAGATCAATGGCAGTATTTGCCCTCTTCCCCTCTCCTCCTCAGCTGTTTTGCAGTAAAATGAATTGCCCTCCGATTTCCCTGTCTCATAAATCCCTTGAACAGGTTGATGAAACCCCAGGACAAATCAGAAGCACTAGTTCCTTTGTCAGAAGCTGATGGTGGTTTATACCTGCCGGGAATTTCCTCTCCTGCCAGCGCTTTTGTTTGTCAGGTACAACCCGGGGGATTCGTGGTGATCTCGGAGCTCTTTGTATCCTTCGGTGTGATTCACCCACAGAGCTGGGCTGCAGGAAGAGATCCCAAACCTGCTCTGCAGGTACCCAAGAGCAGTCTGACGGCTTCTGCTGGCTCCTCTGCCCTGATCCAAGACATTTTAGGCAGAGGTGATGGGCATTACTGTTTGCTTCCCTAATATTTGAGTTTCTACATCCTTGCTTTGGTGCCTGCATCCCCCTTGCAGCTCCCTTAGGACATTTCGGGTCTGGGTAGAGGCACTTCTGTGACTTATTCTTCTCCTTGGAATTGGGATTTACGATGTTCACCATCTATATTATGTTTTACCATCCCCATAATGGGAAAGCTACTCATCCCCATCCCTGAAAACTTACTACTTAGGACTTTAAAAGCAAAAAAGAAAAAGCTTATTTTTTGAAAGATCTGTGTGCCTGTTGTCTGAACTGAATCTCAAATGCAAACAGTTGCTCTTACTTTTGAATAACAAGGCGCAGGGGATATGAATTTTCCTCTCTCCTTCTGATGACGTGTGTGCTGAGACAACATTAAACTCCAGCAAGGAGACACACAACAGAAATATGATCAACACCTACTGCTGCAAAAAGAAATAGTGACTTAAAGGTGCCCATGTTCCCTCGGGAGAGACCGTCAGTGGAGAGATGCATTGCATTTCTATCTCATTACGTGGAGCTGCTGAAGGTTGAAATGCTGTTCACTATACCACAGGCTCTTATTAAATGGCTGTATTAAAGAAAGCAATTCACACACACACACACAAACACACACACACACACTAGGTTGGAGCTGGGCAAAGCGCTTTCTTTATTTGAGGATCATTTTTTCAGACAGGCTGACTTTTAATAAGCCTCTTGCTCTGGCTGATATGTTGGCTCAGCATGATGGTGATGAAGTGGGATGCTGAAACCCAGCAGCTGACCCAGGGGCAGCACAAGAGCCTCTGTGGTGCTGGCCTGAGCAGCTGGGTGGGCACTGACTGCAGAGTGACTCCTCCTGCCATCGCCCACCTGGGCAACCAGTGCCCTTTACTGGATAAGAAGGGTGGGTACAGGTTTTTGTAAGATGCCATAGACTCTCGATGCTCCAGAATGGCTCTGTGTCCAACCAGGACAGCACTTGAGCACAGCTGGAGTGTAGCAGTGGCACCAAGGGCTGTGTTGGGCTGGTAGTTACACCAAAATACATTATTCAGCCCCAGTTCAGGATAGCACACACTGTAGGTAGTGACTGAACTGAAACAAAGTGTAAATAAAGGGCAGAAGATGAACACAAGGAACTAAACCATAGCTGCTAGTTTTGGTGGCTGCTTTGACCACCGGTGACCATTGTTCTCCATCCCTGGAAGTGTTCAAGGCCAGGTTTTACAGGGCTTGGAGCAGCCTGGTCTAGTGGAAGATGTCCCTGCCCATTGCAGGGGGGTGGGATGAGATGAGCTTTAAAGCCCTTTCCAACCCAAACCATTCTGTGACTCTGGTGACCGTCAGTGCCAGTGCCAGCACGATCTAACCCAGCCCAATTGCTTTGAGCTGGGAAACCCACGTGCCACCTCTCTGCTTCGCTGGTCCTGGCCCTGCCTGAAGCTCTCCACACCTATTGCTATTTTCCCAATAATAATCAGCTTTCTCGGGTTACTGAAGATTCTACTGTCCCTGTTACTTTCTGCCTTGGTGGTAACCACAATTTATAACAGAACATAATATACTAAAAAAAAACTTGGAAAAGTTTCTTTTAAAGACTCGGTTTGCTTTAAAAACCTTTTTTCTTAAAAATAATGTAAAAGCCTTACAATAAAGAAATTCAGGGTGTATTTTTTTAAGCAGCAGCTAGAAAACGTCTGTTTTGACTGAGTATCCAGGTGGTTTGGGAAGCAGTGGAGATGTAAATGTCATGTAATGTTTATTGAATAGAGCATCTGTGTCTGCTGTGTGGTGATGGCACTGCTTACACTTTCTGAGGGGAAAAATCAGCCCCCAGCAGGGTAGTTGTGACTGCTGCAGCCTTTTAGGAGGTCCACCCTGCCAGATACCACCTTACTCCTGAAATTCTGGCCTTGACAGTGTTTGATTTTTTGCTGATGTGTCTCTTCTTTGTCATCTCACAGGAGCACCATTAGGGTTTCTTTAGATTCGAAGGAAAGGATCTGCTTAATCTTCATCCTGCCTGGCAAGGGCAGTGACTTTGGGAGAGATATTTTTGATGCTGATCTATCCTCTCTTTTGCTTTCTGCTACTTAAAAAAACATGTTTTAGTGTCACAACTTACCTGTAGCTCCATGTACGCTGAAGAGTCTCTTCCCAGTGTTTTTTGGGTCAATGATTTGGGGGGATTTTTTTATGATGAGTGTGTAAAGCTGGCTTCTACTTTCTACAACCAAATAAGCAAAGGGCAGCATTTTGCTTTTAATGCTTTTAATTGCTTTTGAAATGTTTGTTGTGGAGTTACTGCGATCCCTGTGTGCAAAGTGCCCAACACCTGTGTGCTGCACCAGCCATCAGATTTCCATGGGAAGCGGGACTATTCCATTTTTGCAGCTGAATTTAATTCACCGATACGGCACAGTAACTCCTTCTATCCATTTTAATGGTCCAGTGGAATTCTGTTAGCAAAAGACCTAATGAATGTTGCGATTCAATCAGGGCAATCTAGAGTGTAATGCGTGGAGCAGTGCCAGCATTATATAAATCATTAAACATCAAAACGTAAAAAAAAAAAAAATAAAAATTTCCCTAATCATCATCTAACTCAGGAGCTGCTGTAAATGGCTGGGGCCTGGTTCCTGTGCTTCACTGCTTGCATTTTTGGATAACAAAGATGCTGTAGCGTGGGGAGGGGGTTGTTCGTGTGCTCTGGAGTCCCCCCAGGCCCTTGCAAGCCCTAGAGGGGGGAGCACTTCGTTATTAAAGAGGTGCTTTAAATAAAATGAGGGAGAACAGTCATTACTGACAAATTTTCTGTAGGCAGTTTGATTTTCTGCTCCAACTTCACTTAGGTTGTAAGGGAACTGCACTTTTTCTTGGCTGCTTTCGTCCTGGAAACTCTTGCGACAGCCGGTCAAAAGGTACAGTTATTCTCTTGGAGCCGAGATTTTATAGAGATAAACACTTTAGAGGTTTGAGGGTTGTTTTTAGTTTTTAAACCAAGTCTCTTGAAAGTCTTCCTAATGAGAAGCAAATCCAGCTAGCAAAGCCTTTGCGTTTGCTTTTGAAAAGATTGAATTGGAGGGAACTCTCTGGTGTTGGCTGTGGGTCTGCTCTGCTGGGAGAGGTTATCGGCGGCGCACAAAACCGAAAGTAATTGGGCCTGAAATATGGATGTGTTTAAAATGCACTGCAGACTCCCTGGGAGGTTGGAGTGTGATTGGAAAGAAGAGTACAAAATACAGAATTATAACATTCCTGATTGTATATATAGATATACATACATATATATATACACATATATATATATGTGGATGACTGTGTGAGATTTCAGGGTGGGGGTTTTATTGGCACAGGACTGATTTTGTGCCCATCTGCTGGTTTAGGACCAGATTAGGTATTTTGCTTTCACTCAAAAACTGAAAATGGATAAGCAGAGTGGACGCAGTTGTCCCAGCCCTCACCTCTGCTAGCAAATATGGTTTGCACTTAATAGTGACTTGAATAAGAATGAAGCCACAGGATTCTCCATCATGGAGAAATACTTTTTATAAAATAGGTGCTGTCTTGCATGGACAAATCCTTTGGGAAGGCTGCAGGATCTCAGCTCTGCAGGGCACCAACAGAGATCCTGGGGCAACCCTAAGCCCCACCTGCATGCGCTCATCTGCTGCATCCTGGCTGCTGGGAAATCACAGGATCACAGAAATGTTCTGAGTTGGAACGTTTCAGGAGTTTCAGCTTGTTCAAGCCGTCCCTGCCCGCTGCTTCACCAGGGGCGTGTGTTGGTGCTCAGCAAACCCAGCACAGAGTTCTCAGCTGAAAAAAATGAAGCCTGGCAGCTGTGGCTGGGCAGAGAATGGAGTGTGGGGGGACATTGGTCAGTGAGTGACGCTCAACTGGATGCTTCCCGTGGCCTCTCTGTCCCTCAGCCCCAGGCTGCTCCCTACTCCAGGGATCCCCCCTCCAGAGCTGCTCCAGTGAGCATGGGATGGACAGATGGTGACTGCCACTCAGCTGTGCCCAGCACTGCTTCCCCGCCCTGCTGAGCACCAGAGGATGCTTGATGCCCTCCTGGAGCTTCACAGCCAGCCTGCTTCTAAAAACAGCTTGTGAAAAACCACTGAGTGCAAATATGGGCCCTGGCAATGTGAGAAATGGGTTCTTTGCCGGGCGCTGGCCGTGCACAATGTGTGCTGCAAGTTTGAGAGGTTTTTGGTCTCCCAGGTCTGTCCTGCAGCCTGTCACCTAACACCTCCTTTCTTTCTTAAACCAGTATATTTTAAGCCCAAAGCAATGTGTTATCTCTCAAAAAAAAAAAAGTAAGCTAAATCTTTTTTTGTTTAGGTATAGTTATAGCTGGGAGTTTTTGTCCTGCAGTGCGTGAGTCTGGGGTTATTTTAAGAGCTCTGTTATCTTGTGCTGTGAGGGAATACAATAAATATGTAGATAGGGAGTGCTGCTGCTTTGAAAGGTAAGTAAAGGCTCTGTGCTGAACTGACACTAGCTGAAAAATGTGTTCAGCCTAATTAGCAGCAAATCACTTCTGTGTCCAACCTTGCTTATAGAGATGGGAGCCAGTTCCCCTCCTCTTATCCTCTGCTGCCCTTCGTGGGTTTTCAGAGCCCTCCCTGGCTGAGTGGTGAGGGTTTTTGTGAGGACACAGATCTGCAGCCACATGTCACTGCAGACTAATGAGTGCAAAATTACTGGAAATTCATGGGAAACTGTACTCCCATCTCGGGTTTTGTCTAGGATTGTTCAAGCTGTCATCAGAACCAGTCATGATCGATCAGCTTTTAAATTTCATGAAATTTTAATTAAAGAATGGAAAGCCTACGAAGACATCATAGCACAAGAGCACTGGAAACAAATACAATTTCACTTCCAACCATTAGCCAGAAAAGCAGCAAATGGTTGACTGCACATCACCATTGCAGTCTAAGGAAAAGTACAGCTCTTGGCTTCGTCGGGCAGGTCATTAGTGACTGAATAATCAGTGACATTTCCCTTCTAAATCTGACACAAATGAAGTGCAGTGCTCCGGAAAAAGCCATTAAGTGCAAAGCCTTGCCGTTACTCTGCTCCAGGTATTGCAGAACAAGGTCTAATGGCAGCCTTTAGCTGTGATTTGGCTTTGCTAGTATCCACGGGATAGTAACCCCCCAGAATGCTGAGAGCCAAATGCTTCCAGCCTTGCACAAGCCATCATGTCGTGCAAAAACAGAAAGTGAGACTTGTGCCTTGCTGGTGTTCACAGACGCAGCCGGTAAAAGATACAAGTTGGAAAACCTGTAATGTAGAATACTGGGAAGCTGAAAGGTGTATTCTTGTGCCTGAGAGGTACCAGCAGGTAAAGGTCTTACTCATGGTGGAGTCAATTTAGAGCTGACATCCTCCTGTGAATTCCCATGGCAGTGCTCAGAGCTGGGTGTTAACCTGTTTTTCTGCACGTTTGAAAACGTTTTCTCAATGGGAGTGGAGAGCGAGTGGCACCACACAGGAGAAAGGAAGGACTGGTCTTGTTTATGTCTGTCCTTGACTTTCTCTGAATAACGTGTTGTCAGATGGACGGAGTAATCAAATGGGTGTAACTTCCTCTGCTCCCTCCCCGCATGCCATGGCTTTGAAAATAGTGTCAGAAGGTTAATAGGAGCCAGACTGCCTTGGAGGGGGACTTGTGCTAAAGCAGTGAGTCTTTAAGAAGGTTCTTCTGGGGGAAAAAGACTGAATGGGGAAACTTTTCCTAGGCAAAAGCATTACCAGGAGCTGGACTGGAAAGCACTGTTGTCTTGGAAACTCTGTGCTTTGGAGCTGGATGTCTGATCTTCAAAATTCCTTTTTCTTTTTCTTTATGGACCCCAAAATAGAAGTTGTTGATGCAGTCAGTGTATCTTTTCAATTGCTTTGATTTATATTTAGTCCTGCATTGGGAAGTTCCAGTGCAGTATTTTTGGTCATTAGCTTTCCTGGTCGTGTTTGGGTTAAGAGTCAGAGGATAAATCTGTTTTGGGTATAGTCCTGTGAGTTACAGTCGTACTGAAAACACATGAGTGACCACAGATAAAAGTGTATTTTTAATGAGCAGTTTCATTAATAATAGGGAAAAAAACATCCCAGGAAGGTTTGTTAGTGGCTCACCGATTCCACTCCCAGCTATTGAATAGTTAGTTCCAGCTGAAGGCTCTTGTTAGTTTTATTGCCTAACCAGGGCATGGGAGAAGATGTTGTTTCAAAACAATAGGCTTCGTTGCCTTATCAAAAGTTTCTTTTTTATATATTAGGTTTATGATGCATCTTTAAAGTATGTATCCAAACACTTGAATTTATATAAGCATCCAGGCAGATGCTGCCATGTGATGTTCTTTATCCTGATGTATTTTGTAGAGGTTAGATTCCCAAAATCTCTTTTGACTGTTAAAATTTGGGACTCTCCTCTGAAGTTGGAGGAGGTGAAGTCTGAACCCTCATCTTACTGCAGAGCAACATTTCCCCTTGCCAGCATCTCGCTTTCCATCACTCAGGGTCCTCCAGGAGATGGTGGTATTTGTGTGCCCAGAGAAGGGTAACAGAGCTGGGGAAGGGTCTGGAGCACAAGCCTGATGAGAAGCAGCTGAGGGAGCTGGGAGGCTCAGCCTGGAGAAAAGGAGGCTCAGGGGGAACCTTCTCACTCTCTACAACTCCCTGACATGAGGTGGGAGTCTTGTCTCTTCTCCCAAGTAACAAGTGACAGGACAAGGAGAAAACAGCCTCAAGTTGCACCAGGTGAGGTTTAGATTGGATATTAGGAAAAAATTCATCATGGAAAAGTCTGTCAAACATTGGCACAGGCTGCCCAGGGCAGTGGTGGAATCACTGTCCCTGGAGGGGTTTAAAAGATGTGCACGTGTGGCACTCGGGGCCGTCATTTAGTGGTGAACGTGGCAGTTGGACTTGATGATCTTAGAGATCTTTCCCAATTTAAACAATTCTATGATTCTGTTTCTACATGTCCCAGAACCCAAGTTAAAACAGAAAAAAGGGAATAACTTTATTTTGTTCTGCAACTTAACCTGCCCTCTCGCCTACCCTCTCACCAGTGGGTGCATGCTGGACCACAGCTCCCATTAAATCCATGGTTTAAGGACTGGGGAGGCAGGAGAGGTGTGAGTGATGGGTGTTGCTTTTGTGCCTCGGAAACCTTCCGAGCACAGAGGACAAAGCTTCTCTGTCTTTCCCATCCCCAGGTGACGTTGTGGACATCTACCAGCGGGAGTTCCTCGCCCTCCGGGACCGACTGCACGCAGCCGAGCAGGAGAGCCTGAAGCGCTCCAAGGAGCTCAACCTGGTCCTGGAGGAGATCAAGAGAGCGCTCTCGGAGAAGCAGGCCCTGCGGGATATAAACCGGACCTGGAGCAGCTTATCTGGTGAATAAACAGAGAAGTTGAGGATCTCAGGCAGTTTTGAAGCTGTTGCTAATGAGGAGGTAGAGAGGTGTGCGTGGTGTGCGTGTGTGCAGGGCTGTGGACAGGACCTGCTCTTCTCTCCCCTGGCACAAGCAAATTGTGGAGTTCAGAGGGACTTGGGAGCTCTTAAACTCCTGTTTAATTAGAGGTGCATATGCATCATTAAACAGAGATTTGCCTCTGCTGAGGATATTTGCCAATTTGCTTGCTTACAGGCTTTTTTCCCTCCTTTGAAAGTCATACATACTGTTTCCTATGGCTGTATTGAATCCATATGGAAAATGGGTATCCAAAGAGAGGGGGGAGGAAGGAGTTGGGCTGGCTGAGCACCCCTCGCCAATTTATTTGTTCTTTTTTGTTTTTTTCTTAAGTTGCTCGGTTGAAGAAAATTGGATCTCTACAGAAAGATCTGATTTGACCTTCATTTTATCTTCATTCTCCCCTCTCCTTCCCAAATATTTTGGGACTTCTTTGAGGCCCTCCTGGCTCCTGCTGAACTTTAATTGGGTTTGTGGTAGCATGTTAAAGGTTGGCCTGATTTTTTATAACCCAGCAGTAGTCTCGGGTGGCCAGGCTGCTCTAAAAAGGCTTTTTGCCTTGCAGTCTCTTCCTACCTACTGTGCCTTGCAATTGATTCCCTTTTCCTTTTTAAGACGAAACCAAGTTAAAACTGTGGAATATCACCAACAAGAATGTGCTGCACCTTCCCACCATCTTCCATCATTTGCCACATTTGCTGTCTAAGGAGAACAGTCTGCAGCCAGCCGTGCATGTGGGACAGGGGCGCACTGGAGGTAAATGGGAATTAGTGCTGCTTCTGGTGCTCTTCCTCACCTTGGTGCCTGTCCCTCCCCTTTCCTCCGGGCCTGGCCGTGGTACAGGAATGAGCAGGACTGGAGGAACGGCTGCATGCATCATGCAAGCTTCCTTGGTATCGTGACATGTGGGGTGGGCAAGCCATGTCACGTCTGTGAGTCTACAGAGGAGTGCTGTCTGTGCTCTGGACTGGCCCCAAAATGTCCTCGATGCTTCTGCCAGATGTTGTTTGCTGCTTTCCATCTCCAGAATGCTCTAGCCTTTGCCTGGAAGGGGGTCAGATAATGCATAGTTTGCAGGTGCTTCATGGAAACCCTAATCCATCTGAGGAGACAAATCCCATCTGGAACAGGACTTTGGTTACTAGAAATTCTGCCCTGCTCCTAAATCCCAACCCAACACCAAAGAACTGACTTGCCTCTCCTAAACTGAAGTGCTTCTGGCCATGGGAGGGGTTTGGAGAACAGGAGTGGTCTTGAAGTTGCTGTTCACATGCTGAAAAGGCCTCTGGGAGGGGGAGGGGTTTTGGATGTTTCCTGAGACATCATTCCTTCAGGAAGAAAAAGCAAGGTCTGTCTGACTGCCATGGGTGCCCTGCCAGCCTGGTGCACTGGGGTTGGCACTGGGCTTGGGGATAGCAGTGTGGGAACCCTTCATAGCTCCAGAACCCGCCAACCTGCTGCTCACTGCTGGGTTCTATGACAGAGCCTGGCCCTGAGCAGGTGAACCATGAGGTGGTCAGGGGAGCAGAGCAAAGTGTCTTGCCCAAAACAGCCCCCTCTCTAAAATCTCTCCATGGCCCTGGGCAGTGTCCGTCGTGATGGGAATACCCAGCGTGAAGCGGGAGGTGCATTCCTACCTCACCGACACCCTCAACTCCCTCATCTCAGAGCTCACTCAGCAGGAGAAGGAGGACTCCGTCATCGTTGTCCTCATTGCCGAGGTAAGACACAGCTTTCCCAGTTTGCCCCGTTTCCTTGGCTCCCATCCCACTGCCTGCCACAGTTGCTGCCAAACAGGACACTGCCGACCCAGCCACCAGCTCTGACACTTGCTGGGAGGCTAAGCCCAGCCCAGATGATCATCAGGATCATCTTGCCCAAAATGAAACACCGGTTGGGCCAGAGAGGGTCAGGATGTGAGCAGGCTGTCACATTAGCAGCTGCCTGTGGGGCACATCCCATCTAAATCGTGATGCCTCCTGCAGGGCGCTTGAGTGGTTATTCCCTAAATGTGCTGAAGCAGCCCCATGACTATGTCCAGGGAAGCTCTGAAGCAGCTCCATTTAATCACGTACCTGTAGGACAGCACTAACCCCCCTCTCAAAACCCGAGAGTCTATGATTCGGGGCTGAGACTGATATGCCTCTTTGTACTGGTGGCTGGAGCCCAGAATCAGTTGCTGAATCCAAGGGCTAAAAAGCCTTGATACATTAATCCACAAGAGCTGCTTTTATCTATGGGTTTAGATGGTTATTTTTCTCCATGGCTTTCCCCTCAGGATTATTTTCTTGAGCCTGAAGTGCATTTGTCTTAATTTCCAGAAATCCAGTGAGAAAGATAAACCTCAGTAGCCTGTTACTGGGAGCGGAACAGAGATGAATGTCTGGGTTTGCTGCCTGTTTACCCATGATGTGACATTTTGAGTAGCATTTGGCCTCAGGGGCTCTGGCTGGTATTTTGTACAAGAAGGTGTGCACAGATGGGTGCAGCGCAAAGTGCCCAGGACAAGGTTTGGTCCTGGCTGTCATCTCTCTCCCTTGGAGCCAGGATAGGTTTGGTGGCTGTTTTTGCAGTGTGTAAGTTGAAGCATAAGAGGTTTTAAGCAACTTGACCCAAAACAGCTGTTTTAAACTGCAGTAATATTATTTTTAGTTGACTTGAAAACAAGTTGCACACTGTGGTGGCAGCTCCTGACTTTCATGTGTACCTGTGATGAGGGAAGTGAACAACAAGTAAATTAACTCTGATGATGTGAAGTGCAGGAGCACACACTCCATATCCCAGGAACAGTGGTGGTAGTTGTTGCAGATCCCACCATTGTCACTGTCTTCTCTGGCAAAGCTTGCCCTTGGAGCTACACCCACTTTTGTGCCTGCTCTGCCTCTTCCCAAAGCATTTCTCCATGTACCTGCACTTGTTAGGACTCCTTGGGCATGGGATAATGAGTAAAAAGTGGAGAGGGTATGAACCTGGAGCAGATGCTGAGTAGTTTGGAGACTCAGCACCAAGTGCAACTGAATGTCCCTTGTGGGATGGGGACTTCTCATTTCCAAGAGCCACTGCAGATGTCATCCGCAGTGAATGGGCTGCCTGGGAGACCCAGGAGCTCCTTGGCTGCTGGAGGGGAGCCCTGGGGTGAGGTGACCAGTTTGGCTGTCACCAACCCGCTGTTTCAGACACTTGGAGTGGAGCTGCATGTTTCCTGACTTTGTTTTTCCTGTTGCTGTTTTTTTGGCAGCTCTGAGGTAAGAAATCAATCCAGTGCTGGGACTCTGAGCCCTATTTAGGAAAGGGACCTTTTCCTCTCGAGAAAACCCTCCCATGTCACCATTCCAGTGTGGAAGTGCTGTCCTCAGCTTGTGACACACGTCCCTGGTGTCTCAATTCTCACCTCCACCCAGCGCCGAGCGCAGCAGCAGCTGGTCCCGGCTTCTGCGATGCTGCGTCTGCAGATCCACCACAGTCCTGTGATCCATTTGACTGCCCAAAACAATGCCACCACCAGGAAACAGGAACAGTTTTCTGCTCTGGGGTCTCCTGCCCTTTGTTCTGGGGTTTTGTTTTCCCGGTCACTCTGCAGATGTTTTCTGTCCCGTGCCTGTCCCTGTGTTTGCACTTATCTCATCCACAGATAGCGGTGCTGCTGACCTTTGTCTCCCAACATGGGTTGCCAGGTTGATTGTGGGAACAAACTGAGGGGTTTTAGGAAGGAAAGTGTCAAAATGAACCTGAAATGAAAAATGCACACTTATAAATAAACCCCTCTTTTTCACCAAAGGGGTGGAGATCTTCTTCCAGGGTATTCACTTGGATGCAAGCCAGTGGGTGTAGGGAAAAAATAAATAGCCCAGCAGTTAACACTGGGCAAACACTTGATGCTGGCAGGGGCAGAAGTGCCACAAGAGCACATGGGGAAAATGTGCAGGGTTTTGAGGATTTTGGTGTATGATGCCTATGTTTAACACTGACCACAAAGGAGGGCTCATGAGAGTAAAACTGGATAAAAGGGGACATGAAGGTGAATGAAGATGGTGCAGAGGTGCTGACAGTACCCCTGGGGTGTGTTGAAGATGATTTCTGAGCCACAGGGAACACAGGCTGAGGCTCAAGGCTCTAACACTGCTTTTCTTTTGTTTTCAGACGGATCCACAGTACACAGCCGGAGTGGCAGAGAATATCAAAAACTTGTAAGCATTTCCAAGTGGCTTCAGCATACAGCTTGTGCCTGCAGCAAGGCCAGGGGATGGCTTCATTAAGGAGAAAATACACACTTTTCTGCTTCCCTTTTTTAATTTGTTGTTGTTTCAGGGAGGTTTTTTTCTGTTTTTAAACTCTGGGCTGTCTTTGCTATTGCTGCTTCCACTTTCTGCTTCTTCCAAAATGCATCCCATATGCAGCTTCCAGGAGTCTGCTTTGTGCTCACAGTGTTTAACACAGGCAGTCATGTCGTTCTGTTTTGCTCCTTCTGTCCTGGGGCATTGTGAGGAGATGGATTATTTAAATTTCCAGTTGTTTCTGTGACTAGTGCAGCCCTGTACCCGTTCTGCGCAGTCTGGGCTGTGTGGCAAGCACACCCAAATGCTCCTGCCTTATTTTGCTTTAAAAATCCACAATCCATCTTTCTTCCCACTCCAGCCTGTTTGTTTTCCCCTTGTTCCGGGCTCTAGTTACATTTGTCTCTTGTGCTGGCTGCTATTTATGTCCTGGAGCCTTAGTGGCTTTTGCAGCTTCATCTGTGGCTGTTTAAGCCAAAGCTGGTGTTCGATTATTAACCGTGAGCCGGTCCAGGCGTTAACGGCATCAGAGCTCTGAGGCAAAGGAGGAAGGTGGTGAGAGAAGGGGCAGTGACTCCCGTCCAGCTCCTGCGATTGCATGTTTCCAAAGGATCGCAGTCGCCCTACGAAGGAGAAGCAAAAGGGCAGCACATCCTCCCGTCCCCGAGCCAATGATGGGAGAGGGGCTGGGAAGTGCGTGGTGAGGGTTGTGTTCCTGGGCACTTGCAGAAGAGCTGAAACAGAGCCCTCCATCTTGCTGTGCAGGAGCTGGCAGGGCTCCCCTCCTTCTGCCTTGCTGGCAGGAGGACGCACTTATCGGGGGATAATGGACTGATTGTCCGATGGATCCTGATGAAATTACCGGGCGCCGCTGCAGAGAGCGCCTCTGCGCAGAAGACCTGAAACTTTAATTGACTTAATGATTTGATTTCTCGTCATCCCCCTCTCCAGTGCCTCCTGCCCCTCCCTAATTCACTGAAATTATTTTTCTTCCAAATTGAATTGAGGTGGTGTGGGGCCAGGGCAGGCTGGACTTTGCTCTCACAGGAGGGAAAAAGCTGTGCCTGCCCCGGTGCAGGTTTTGTCAGCTCAGTGAGAAGCTGCTGTTTCGCTGCTGCCCGAGGAAGGGAAGATTTGAAAATGATAGCTGAAAAACCTGCCAGTCCCAAGGAAGGAATAAGGAAGGGAAAAACAAGTGAGAAGGTTTTGGCAACCTCTCCGCTTTGTCTCCCTCTGCCCCATCTCCCGTCCTCCAGACTCTGCACAAACAAAGGAAATCAGCCTTGCACCAAATGTTCTCAAAAAGGCAGTATAAAAATAACTGGTTTTCCCGCTTATCTCTCACAGTTAGAGCAGTCCCGGGGTATTGCTTGCAAGGGTGATGTAGGTGCCTGCTTTTCAGATGGGTGACATTATTTTCTGTTTGACTCTTTAAAGGGTTCTTAAGCGCTTTATGGGAGAAGTAGATGCTGATTTTATCAGCATAAGAGAACTAGGTAGAATTCCTGCTGGCTCTCTGAACTACAGCACAGCAGTGTTTTAAGCAACTTAACATAAACATGTAGTATAATCTCGGCAAAATTAATTTTAATTACTGACACATTTGGGAAATCTCTAAATGCCAGTAATGCCAGCAAGTCCTTTCTTTGGTGAACCTGTCTGCTGGTTGTTTAATCCTGTAAAGAGTGCGTGGTGTTCATGGCCGGTCCTTAAAGCTGACCTGTGTGTGTGCATGGGAGGGAGGAGGAGCATGTGGGGCTAATAGAGACCATGGGAAGGAGAGAACAGCTTAAAAACTCCATGGCAATCCCTGCTGACGTCCTTTGGTGAGGCCTGGAAGTGCACTAGCTGCCGGGGAAGTTTGACCTTAGGGGCTATCTTTTTTTGTTTGGATCTGCAGCTCAGTGATGGGCCTGTGGTGTGTCAGACATGGAGGTATTTGTTTACTGCTGCTTTTCTCTCTCAGATTCCCAAAGGAAATACACTCAGGTCTCCTGGAGGTAATTTCCCCGTCTCCGCATTTCTACCCTGATTTCTCCCACCTGCGGGAATCCTTTGGGGACCCCAAGGAAAGAGTCAGGTAAGAATCAATGAGCTTATAAACAAGCAAGCTCTGAATTAAGGAACTGTAGCATCTTCCCTGCTGACTCCAGTGGAGAAAGCTCCTCTGCAGGGCCAGGCAAGGCCCTTAAACTTGCTTTATCCAAGAGCTGGAAGGATGTGGTGTGATGTGGCGGGGATGAACTGGCACCAGCTTTGCCAGGCTTGCCTTGTGCTGTGGTGTTTCCATCACAAAACAAGGGGCTCATTTTAACCTAAATTATCTTCACTTTGGAGGTCCCTGAGCTTTCCAGTAACTCTTGGCTGACCAGTGTGAGACCAAAAAGGAGAGGCTGAATGCCATCCCCTCCACCTCCCAGAGCTGTGTCACGTTCTTGGCTCAAACCAAGCTTTGGGAGGCTCCCTGGAGTACCCCACTATCTCAGGAGAGGCTGGCATTCCCACTGTCTTTGTCTCTTGCAGGTGGAGGACAAAGCAGAACCTGGACTACTGCTTTTTAATGATGTATGCCCAGTCCAAAGGCATTTATTACGTGCAGGTGGGTGTGGTGCTGGGGGCAGAGGGAAGATGGCGGTACCTGAGAGTTCACTGTATCTCTTACCGGCTGAGAGAGGGCAAAGAGCATGTCCGCTTGTGTGATGCAGCAGAGTGGCAGCGTGTTTTAACCAGATAGCTTCAAAAGCTGGGTTTCTAAAGTACTTTTAGACTTGAGGCCTCTCACCTAGGGAGGGCAGGAATCCTTGTTTGCTTCGCCTTTTAGATTGGATGAGAAAAATCTGCTTGGAGCATCTTCTGAAATAAACTGGGTCTGTGCCAAAGCTTTCCTCTGGTCTGTGGTGGGATTGCTCTGCATAGAGAGACTGTTTCTGTGATCTGCATGTGTCATTGGCACTGAGTGTCCTTTCCTCTTGCAGCTGGAGGATGATATTGTGGCCAAACCAAACTATCTCAGCACGATGAAGAACTTTGCCTTGCAGCAGCCTTCCGAGGAGTGGATGATCCTGGAGTTCTCTCAGCTGGGGTTCATTGGTAACGTTCTCCTTTGCTCACCCCAGTCCTTTCAGGCACGGGCACAAGTGACTGCTGGCTCTTGCCAGCATTTATGCTCTTGGTCAAACAAATTGTCCCCATGAGATGGTAAAATACTTGGACTTGATCCCTCACTATTTTTGCAATGACCCTTGTGTTTGCACAGGGGAGAAAGATCCTCACAGTTGGTACTGGTGATACTCATTTTTAGTAAAAATAAACCTGGTCAGTGGCTCAGCTGACAGCCAGAAGCTTAAATGTGACTAGTAGTTTTTAGGCTGGATGGGATCTGGATTTGCCTAAGAGTGTGCAAAAGGAAGTTTACATCAGCCCAGAACTATTTTGGGAACAGCAGTACATGGCTGCAGTAGCAGTTTGATCTGTTGTTTTGGATACTGGTTGGACTGGCTTAAAACTTGTAGTTTTTGGGGCAGGAAATGGTCTGTCCTGCAGCTGGCTGAATGTTTTTCATCCTTATTTCTAACTACTGAATGGGAGAGTTTTAGACCTTTTGATGCTGTTGTGACCTGTGAGACTCTAATGCTTTCTAATTCTGCGATGAATATTAAATCCGGAACTGTATTAGCAGTGCCAGCAGTGCTGGTGCATAAACCAGAGCCACATGGTATTTTCTTTACGTAGAGAGATGGACAGATCCAACCTTCACAGCCCAGACTCCCAAGTTTTTGCTCCCCAGCTCTGATTCTTGACCATTTCATACTATAGCTCCTCTCTCTTCTCTCTTTCTTTGTGCTGTAGGAAAAATGTTCAAGTCTCTGGATCTGAGCTTGATCGTGGAGTTCATCCTGATGTTCTATAAGGACAAACCCATTGACTGGCTGCTGGATCACATCCTTTGGGTGAAAGTCTGCAACCCTGAGAAAGATGCAGTACGTAAACAACCTCAGCTGAAGGGAAACCTTCTGTTGTGTGAGGGCAAATGTACACTTGGCTGTGTCTCCAGAGGACCTTTCCTGTGAGCTCTGGTGCTAACTGACTTTGCACCGATCCGTGCCATCCCTGTGGAGCGTGCTGCAGGGTGCCCCTGTGGATTGTGTAAGCAGAGACCTGGGAGTTCAGGCTTTTGTATTCTGCAGCTGCCAGAAAAGGCATTATTTCTGCATCTAAGCACTAACAGGGTATTCCTCCTCCAGTCCTCGAGGACAGTAGCCATTCCCCATTCTTCTGCGTTGTTTTTCGCTCCGGTGTGCTTCTCTCCCTGAAGCCATTCCCTGCTCGCTGACTATAAGCCCGGAATGACCCTTTGACGCCAGCCCCGCGTGCCGTACCCACCTGGAGCACACGTGGAGGCTGCCCAGAGGACTCACACCGGGTGACCCAGAGGAAGCCCGCCCTGCACAGTCTGCCCAACTGAAGCCAGAGCACACAAAGCTCTTGTCAGGGTTTCTAAGAGGGTGCAGAGAGGTGAAATGGGCTCTGTTTTCATGCTGCCATCTCGTTTGCAGAGCCGTGTCCACGCAAAGCTGTAAATCCCCGTGCCCTGTGGAGGTTGTGTTTGGGCTCCCATCAGCAGCAGCAGTGAGTGGCTGAAGGGAGTGGGAAGGGCAGAGGAGGAATGTGTGTGGCAGCAGGTGAAAGATGAGCTCACCACCAGATTCTCTGCTGTCTCCCCTCTGAACATACAGTATTTACTCAAATGCTTGTTCACCCTCCTCCCCCAGTGGAGAACAAGCAGTGGAGTCCCCGTGCAGAGCTTGGAGCCAGTCACTTAGGACAGACCTCATGGTCACAACTACACTGTGGTGACAAATGCCAGAGCAAGTGGTCACTCTGGGAATTAATATTGTATTTATGTGTTGAGAGGATGGGGCATACTCAGGACTCTGCAGAATTGAGGCAAGGATGTGGCTTAATTTAGCCTGATCCCTGGCAGAGACCATGGTGTCAGCTCCAGTCCCCCATGTGCAGCAGGACCAGTCTCAGGTGATGTCCACTGAGTTCTGGAAGTTCAAACCATGTGCTCGGGTGTGACAAAGCAATCCCCAGACCTGTCCGGCATCCCCTGCAGCCCTCACAGCCATGGGCAAAGCCGAGTTGGTGGGATGCTGGGATGGAGCTGGGAACCATGCTGCTGTCTGTGCCCCCGCCTTCAAAATCCTCAGCTCGAGCACTGATTAAATGCAGATCCTGCTGTGCAGGATCATCTTCTCCTTACCTCATCTGCGCTCATCTTTTCCTACCTGGCGGAACCAAGGTTTTCCCAGGGGAAACTGCAAACCTCTTAAACATGTTGCCTTTTTAAAAATTAACCTACTTTCCATGTGGATTTCTGGCTCCTTTCCCCCACTGTTTGCACGATTAACTCTGCACAGCTCCCTTTCAAACATGACTTTCCCTTGTAAATCCCACTGTGCAGAATCAAATTGGTAGCAGGGAGGATTTGTCTTTTTGATTGAAAGTTTGTTTGACCTGAGCTTTTGGTAAGTGCTTTGCCTGCTCTGGATATATTCTGCTCTTTCTTTTTTAACTAATTTTAGATTTACCTGTGGTAGAGCTGTGTGAAAGGATGACCTTCTTACCACCAACTGAGCCATTCCCCCTCCTGGCTTGGCTGAGACAAGACTGCTTTCAATGAATGTTTCTTTAGCAGAAGGGGGAAAAGGGGACAAAGAGAAATCAGGAGATGATGTAGCTCCCTCCATTCCCCTTCCTCCTCCTCTCCTCATCCAGAGTGAGATAGACCTGATGGGGATGCATCCAGTGTTGCTGGCAGTGAGTAGGCTCTGTCCCATTAGCACGGCTGGTTTTAATTTTCTAATGTAACGTGAGCTGGATTAGGGGATTATCTCCTTTGCAGCTTGCAGGGGTCATGCCTGGAATTTCCCAGCTCCCTGCACTGTGGCAGTGGCCCGTGCAGGCAGCCCTTGGTGGGGGCTTGGTTTGGTGCCCTGCCTGTGACAGGCATCCAGTGACACAGCACCCGTGGTGGGGTTTCTGCCGGGGTTTCTCCTGGGTGAGAGGCTGCAAGAGCAGATGGTGTTAGGGGTGTGCATGCATTTCTTTTCTTGGAAAAAGCAAAAACCAGATAACAAATACCCTCTCTGTGCAGTTTTTAACCTGTATTTTTGTCCTGCTCCCTCAAACTGAGAGAAATGAACTATTTTTAAATGTGAATTCTCACCTCCCCACGCTCTCAGTGTTTTTCCCTTTTGTCCTTTATTCCCTCTCCATCGTCTCTCTCCCTCCACACCATGAAAAATCGCTGCCTGGATTGGAGTTGCATCTCCCAAGTTTATTTATGTGGTGGATAGGCGTGAAACAGCCCAGCAGCTTTGACAATGGCACGTGCTGAACATCTGCTTACAATGCCTGCCAGCAAGCTGGAAACTGCCCATCCAAAAAGAGCCCACACTTGGTACCTGTTCACCTGGGCTCTGAATCATCCCAGGACTTATTATACCTTCAGACATTGGTGATCTCAAGCTCTGAGTTGTAGGAAAAAGGCTTTCCCAATAAGCCAAGGACAAAAGAAACTAAATTCTCTGGCTGTCCCTACTGACAGCACAGACAGCTTTTGCTCAGCATTCTAAACTATGCTTGGCAAGGAGAAATTTGGCACTTAGACCTGGGTACTCCGGCTGCCCAGCAGAGCCCTGTGGGCGAGTGGCTGAGAGTCGCTCAGTTTCTGCAGAGTGTGGTTAGAAGCCCTCTTGCCAAATTAGAGCCTAAATAACGCAGAAGGGCATAGAGATGGAGGGGCAGGGCTGTCTGTCATTCCTCATGCCCTTGTCCATCCCTCTCGTGGGCCACAGTTGCCCACAGAGGTTTGAGCCTGGAGCACAGCAGGTTTGTCTCGTTTCAGAAACACTGCGACAGGCAGAAGGCAAACCTGAGGATCCGCTTCAAGCCCTCGCTCTTCCAGCACGTGGGAACCCACTCCTCCTTGGCTGGGAAGATACAGAAGCTGAAGGTGGGTACCAACTGCCTGTCCAAGCTGCAGGTGGCTTGGTCTGCAGGCACCCGGGAACCGGCTGCCTTTGGGTGGGGACATCAGTGACAGCAGCTGGGGGGACGGTGGCAGCTGGATTTCTGTGCAGTGATTGTGTTTTATTCTGAGTTACAGTGAGCTCAGATAGCTCCTGCTCCTCAGAATGGCAGTGACATGCACCAGAGTCACTGCAAGTTCTTAAACCTTGGTACCGGTCCTGGCCACCCATCCTAAGTGCCAAACCGGGCAAGTGACTTCGAAGCGTCTACTGAAAAGCCCTGGAGAGATGACTCCTGGGTTGGTCTGACTTCCTGTCCACCCCACTTCATGTTCCTGGGATTTGGTGATAGGTGAACTAGAGCTCGCTATGTAAGAGCTTAAATTGTTGATGTGTGTTTAAACATTAACAAAATCAAGCTTCCCACAACTACATGTGTAGGACCCATAGACGCATATCCCTGGGCTGCGCTCATCCGGTGTCTGTGTGATCCCCAGGGAAATGGGTGGTGTAATCCAGTTTGTATCACAGTTCAGTGCCCGTCAGGCTGCGTAGTCCAGTCATTTTTATGCTATTGTCCCTCTCCCAGGTGCCTTCTCCTCAGGTGTAAGGACTGTTTCCAGAGCTCCTGGGGCAGGGACATGCATTCAGGGATACTTGGACAATGAAAAGCTCTTTGGTGCTGGATCAGAGTGCAGAGCAGAAGTGTTTCTCTGTGCTGCCTCTCCTGAAACTCTGTCCTGGGATCCAGTCACGCATTCCCCTGGCGGGTGCCTTCCCCAGATCACTTCCATCCCTCATCCTTCTGTGCTGTGCAAATGGAGAGCTTTTAGTTTGCTGGGACCTCAGTTCCTCATGGGCAAGAGCAGCTCATGGCCCTCCTCTGCCTTTTTGCTTTGTGCCCCCCAAGGACAAGGACTTTGGGAAGCAGGCGCTGCGGAAAGAGCACGTCAACCCTCCTGCCGAGGTGAGCACCAGCCTGAAAACCTACCAGCACTTCACCTTGGAGAAGGCTTACCAGCGGGAGGACTTCTTCTGGGCCTTCACTCCCACTGCCGGAGACTTCATCAGATTCCGCTTCTTCAAACCGCTCCGGATCGAAAGGCCAGTGCTCGGGTGGGGTCAGCAGGGGGCATGGGGACAGCCTGGAGCATGCAGAGACACTTGTGTTTTGCTCTCCTGGCAATTTAAGTTAGATTTCTTGCCCATCTCCTGCTTGGCTGCCCAGGAGGAAGGAGCAGTGCTCCTGCAGGGGGAGGATAATTTGACCTTGCTGATTTGACCCTTTTACAACTGGGCTGTGTTTGCCAGAACCCCCTTTACTTTCCTGCACTTGTGAGCAGTCCGTGAGTTAGCTAGTCTGGCACAGAAGGTCTCCTTCCGAACTGTGTGCCATGGGCTTTTTGGGAAGGTGCCTGGTAGGTTGAGCTGTCTGATGATTCAGCTGGGGTGAAAGCCATCGTGTCCCGCCTCGTTCACTGTGGGTTTGGTCTCTGTCACAGGTTCTTCTTCCGCAGCGGGAACATCGAGCACCCAGAAGACAAACTTATCAACACGACCGTGGAGGTTCTGCCGTTTGACGTAAGTGTTTTATTGAGAATTGAGGTGAGGGTGGAGTGGGAAGCAAAAGGGGGTTGAGAGAAGGGAACTGCTTTAAGCCACCGGGAAAATCTTAACAAGATTCAGGTGGCTCTGAGAGGTGCTGGCTGGGAGCCAGAGGGTCACACCCACTGTGATGCCATCTCAGGAGTGCAGTGCTGTGCTGAGCATCGTTGTAGAAGCCTTCCCTGCCTGCCGAGGGGATGGTCAAATGGGTGGGATGGCTGCAGAGGAGGGAATGGAGCCAGGATGGTGCAGTGGAAGCATCAACCTGAGGACAGCAAATGTCCTCTTGTTTTGGGGCACGAAGCTCGGGGTGCCAGGCAGGGAATGGGATACCAGGGCCTGCTGGCGTGGGCAGCTCCGGGGTTGCTGCTGTTCCTTGGGACTTTTGGGTGGCTCTTGCCACCGGCCTTGCACAAAACTCCTCTCCTTCTGCAGAGCCTGCAGTCAGATAAGGAAGCTTTGCAGGAGGGAAGAGGCGCAGTCGTCAAATACCGCAGGACACCGGATGGCTACATCCAGATAGGTACAGGGGGGCACGGGGTGGCAAAGTGCCTGCTGGGTTTGATAACACGTCCTCACCTGCACGTGAATCAAGCCCCTTAGTGCTGTTTGCTTGGCAAAGAGTCATTTCTGCTTGCCAGGAGCCAGGTTGGAACAAGATTTAATTATCGTTGTCTCCTTTGCTCCACTGCCCTCCCTCTGGGACCAGGTTGTCCTCTTCAGGTAGTTTTTGGTCCTGCATTTCTTTCTGCCTGTCTCTGCTCAGAGCTGGGACCAAATTACGCAGGTTATCCAGTTGCTTAACCTGGGGTCAAAATCCTCCACCATGGGTGATTTTGTGTTCTCAGTGCTCACACCATTTGCAGGTCAGACTTTGTCTCTTGCCACCTAAACTTGTTTTAGTGCTTGTCTGCCCTTGGACAAGAATGAGTGATTGTAGCCTATGGGGACCTGCTGGTGTGGGGTGCAGCCCCGGTGTCCCTCCTAAGAGGTTTTTGGTTTTGTCCAAATAGATAAATAAAAGAAAAATTCCCTGGGACATGTAGCACTTTGCCACTTTAGCATTCCTCTGCATGCTGGCTGGTTACTCCCAGTTGCATTTTTAAAAAAAAAAATTAAAAAATCACACCCAAAAAGGGTGAAAGGGTGTCAGGCCAGTCTGTCCCCTTTCACACAGCAGCGTTAAGTAGCCAAATACTCCCCTTTTTGTTTTGTTTAGCTGATTTTTGTTCCCCAAAGTGTGGCATTTTGCACTGTTTGGCCATCCACGCTGCTGGTTTTCAGCCCATCTCACACTGGAGAGCTGTGGGCAGGGGCTGCCGTGGTGACCTGTGGTGCCCTCAGGGAGCGGGGAAGGTGGAGGGGTAACCCCGAGGACTGTCCCTGCGTCACCCACATGCTCTCCCCACCAGGCTCGTTCTCCAAGGGCGTTGCAGAGGGTGAGGTGGACCCGTCCTTCGGGCCGCTGGAGGCCATCAGGCTGTCCATCCAGAGCGACTCCCCGGTGTGGATCATCCTGAGCGAGGTAAGCCGGGCTCCCTCAGCAGGTCCCCACTGCTGCCCCTCACGCGGCTCTGATCCCATCCCTCTCCTCTTTCAGATTTTTATCAAAAAAGCAGAGTGAAACGGGCATGAGGCAGAACGGACACACTCATGGATCCCTGGTCCTGCTCCCTTCCTCCCGCTCCCTCCTCCCCACAGCGCCTTGCCCGGACAAGGACAGCGTAGGGCTGGCTGCCGGAGACGGCACACGCCGACAGACCACGGCAAACCTGCTGCCGGGCTGGCACCACCATCCCTAGTGGTGCTGCGGGGCCAGGACACCCGTCATCTTCTCCAGAAGAGGAACAAAAAGCAAAACCCAACACCCTGTGCAGAGGGTTGGCTTTGTTCCGCTCCCTCGGCCCCTCGGGATGCTGGCTGTCGCTCGGGACACACGGACGCAGGGGACAGTTTGGGGTCGGGATGAGCTTTAGTGAGTGTGGGGACAAAAAGCACCTTCAGCCCAGGACAGGGCAATCTCTGGCTGTATTTGGGGACAGAGCAGGGCTTGGTCACGGCGAGTCCTGCCAGCTGACCCCGCCGGCGCACTGGGATGGAGGCGGCCAGGGACCGAGGTCTGCCCTGCCCTCGCCCAGGCAACAGTCCTGGCCACAGCTGAGGATTAAGCGAGGGCAAAGACTGACCCTCCTTCAGCAGAGGAGGAACGAATCCGAAGGGGTTGGAGCTATGAGTATGGCAGGGAAAACAAAAAAAAAAAATATGCCACACTGTGCCTGCCAGCATTGATCACAGCCCCTTAACTCACGGTGAAGTCTCCAGTGTCTTCATGCCTTGAGATTGAGTGCAGAAAACATCTTTTTTAAATAACTATTTCAGTTATTTGTTGATGTGAGTTTTTTTGGGGGGAAAAAAAAAAGCAGAAGTAGCCCAGTTCAAAAATAGTAGGGATTAGTGTAAATCCCAATGTCCTTTCAGCTATACACTGGAATGCATTATACTACTTTAATGTGCTGTATTTTTTATTATTGGATACATTTGATTTTTCAAGTACATCTCTCTATATAAATATATAAAATAATGTGCACTGTAATAAAAGCTAAATTTAAACCTTTGATGCAGCAGTGAGAGTCTCTTGCAGCAGGGCTGCTCTAGTCACCTGTCAACCCCAAGTTCGCAGTGGAAGGTGAAATCCAGAGAGGGCAAAGTCCTGCTGAGGTGTAGGTGATAAATGAAGCCAGGGCCAAGCCAAAGTCATTAAGTCAATGCCAAAAACAGACTTTAGCACTATAGTCAGGCTTTTCTGCCAATATTTGGGTATAATTTTAGACAAGTTTACCCATCCTTTCCAGTTAGATTTAAACACAGCAGCTTTTCCTGTGAAACCCAGTCCCCAGCCCTCAGATGTTCTCACACCAGTTCCCAAGCACGTTTGACAACCACAGGTGATTTCTACTGAGAAAAGGAATTTATTTTTGTGCATCCATGATGTGATCTTTCCAACACAGATCATTACAGCAGTAAGGAGGAGAGACGACAGCATGCGGCTCAATCTGTGCTCCGTGAGGCAGAGCCAAGGGCATTTTAGAGCAGACAGTGCTACAAAACCCAGCAGTGAAGCAGGGGCTGGGCAGTGTTTGCTTCCTATGATCTCTGAAGAGCAGAGGAGTGCCAACATCACCTCACTTCAGAGAGGAACACAGAGTCAGGGAGGTACTCTCTCTCTGACCGTTCCACTAAGGTGTCTCCCCTGGCCGAGGGTAAACAGTGGGTTTCGGGAGAGCCATGGCCCCTCTCACTGGGCACCGTGTTGCTGGAGGGGCTGTGCCAGTGCTGCCATCTATGTGGAGGAGTGGGGCTGCAGAAAGTGTGCCAGGAGCCCAGCCATTGCCAGCCCCAGCAGCATCCAGAGCAGCCAGGCACTGGCATACAGTGGTCCCAAGCTGGGCAGGAGAAAACACCCAGGTCAGACAGCGCCAGCCCATCTGGGACACGAGGTGTGCTGACAGGGCTTGGCATCCCCACCCTCCTTTGAGACAGTCAGGGAAGAGGTGACACAGCCAATGAGCACATGGGACAGGAGGGGAGGAGAAGGAGGTGATGCAAGTCTGCCTTCAGTCCCACCCGTGGGAAGGAAACCTGCTGCAGGGGCCACATCCTGCCCCCAGCCTCCCTGGGCTGGTGTGGGGTGCCCATGGTCCGGGCCGGGTACTCACCGTTCCTGCGCAGCCACAGCATATCCCTGGAAGTACTTGAGGCGAGTGTAGAGGTACAGCAGCCCACACACCGCAGTCACACCTGTGGGGAGGAGGGGAGGCAAGTTCTGACAGGGCCGGGGGTCCCTGGGCACTGCTGGGGCTGCATTCCAGCACAGGCACCCACACCCCTCCCTCCCCCCGCAGGTGGAGCATGGCCACAAGAACCAAATGCAGAGGGACTAAGCTTTGAACCACTGTGGGAGTTTAAATGGGTTTTCTTCCCTCCCTCCTTGTGAGGGATGAACTTCTCTGAGTTGGAACTCAGGGCTGGACTTCGGTTGGACTTGGGTTGAGCAACGCTCCCTTCCATGGTCTTTCCTTGCAACTTCCCTGTGGCAGCAACCAAGCCCCTGAACTCACTTGGAACAGCACAGACAGTGGATGACTAACTGTGTGGGTTATGGTGTCTTGTCCTGACATAGCAATTTGGGTATCATGTGGCAGCTTTGGGACAGACTGACCTTATCTAAGAGAAGCAGCACAGTGGGACAGCCAGGCTCTGGCAAAGGAGCAAGGGCTGCCAGTGCCTGCTCCTCCAGGCAGGAGACGGGCTCAACTGCTCCCAGCAGCTTCATGGATGCTGGAGTTGAGGTGCTCCTTGGTCCATCCGGCCTGAGTTGCAATGGGATTTAAACTGGGGGGCTTTTTTGGTTTGTGCACATGGCTTGGGGTTGCCCCCCACCCCTCTTACCTTGATGGGAGAAGATTCCAGCAACCCAGAGGAGCGAAATGAAGATCGGGAAGTACTCTGAGCAGTTTGCCCTGGTGAGAACAAGAGATGAGAGTTAAAACTGCCTCATATGTCAGAGCCTGGTTAACCAAGGCCAGAGAAGGGAGCGGAAAATACACTTCAGAGCAACCCAAAACCCTGGAATGACAAGCCATGGCTGAGATGGAGATTTGTCTCTGCTGGACCCTCAACAGGCTCTATCCTGGCCCCCCACACAGCACTGCCAGAGAGCTGCTGCACCTACAGCTGCTGGGGGAGAGGCTCCTTGCTATATTGAAGGAGATTTCTCTTCCTTTTGGACACCCAAATTTGCATGTTACACAAGTCACAGTCCAAGAAAGCTTTCTCTCAGAAAAAACTCAGCAGAAAGTGATTGGATCTGCAGCCAGGTTTTCTTCTTCCTTTTTCCCTTAGTGACGAAAATAGAGATTTTTCTGCGAGAAAGGACAGTGGGAGCTGTGCTATTAAACACATTGGTTTTGTTTTGCAGTTTCTCCTACATTTTACCATTCCCTAGGCAATTGAATCTTAATTTTGGCCAGAAATTTACCAACCAACCCATGGAGAATGGAGACAAACTGGGAGCTGGAAAAAGTCTGAAGAACCTCATGCTGCAAATGGAGTTTGAGCCTCAGTGAGGGGAGGCTGCCAGGTTTCCTCAAGTGAGTAACACATCAATACAACTTTTCCTTTTTTTTTAATATATATATAAAATTATCCATTTGTACACTTTTCCACCGGGAAAATTAGAGCAACAACCCACAAAGAGGCAATACCTTTTCAAGTCTGAGTTCCCTGAGGTCACCTTCTCTGCAGATCATAGCAGAGGGCTTCCCAGCACACCACAGCCCATGGCACGACTTGGTTAACACACAGTTAATAATGAAGTATTTAATTAAAAGCCACATCAGCAGAGTGAGGCTGATGCCTCCATGCAGGCTGGCCTTCCATGGCACCACAGAAGGACTGAAGGGGGGTGTTTTTGTCACTCCACAAATGTTTCCTGCACACTGGCAAGGGAATGCAGCTGCTTTGTTCAGCATTTAGCGCCATGCTGGAACTACCCTTCAAACCAGCGCCGGCCAATTCCTTTCAATCACTTACAAAACAGAACCACTGAGATGAAAGACGGAATCTGGTGCTTGCTGGAAGCTGAGGGGATCTGTGAACCTTTCCAGTTTAGCTCCAGCGTTGCTCTCTCCATAGGAACAGAGCAAAAAGAAACAGCCCTCAGCATGGGCCCAGCAGTGCTGACTCTCACAGTACAATGGCTTCTGAGAGGGAAAAAATTAAAACACCCTCGTAGCTGGTTCTTCCAGCAAGGCCCTTTGCTTCAATTCAACAGCGAAAACTTACGAGCAAATGTCAGGTTATTAATATACCTGCTCTCATGATTTGGAGCCAATGGTGGTATTAAATTTAGTGATTCTAAGGATTAATGCTCCACACCTCTTTTCATATGGCCACTAATTTGTAATTTGGCTGCCTCACAGTGCCAGAAGGAGGATTATCATGGATGGACAGAAACACCTCAGCCAAAGGGCTCCAAATCAGAATTCAGATCTCTGCATGCAGAGCACTGAGAAAAAATCTAATATCAGTAGCAATAAGTGAAAAGGAGACTTCGGGGTGACCAGTATCTCCTGACAGCGACTGTTGGCTCAAGTCATATCTAGACAAAGTCATCACAACAAAGCCAAGATCTTACTGAGCTCTGAAGATCCGCTCAAACTCCGGGTGACCTGTTGTTTCAGGAGGGGAGATCTTGTACTTCCGACGGGCATAGATCACCTGCAGCGCAACATAGGCTAAAAACAGAACAACAGGAATGGTAACAGTCCAGCAGCGTTTGTTTAGTCAAGCTTTATCTAGCTTGGAATCAAGCAAGTGGTTAGAATAAAAGAGCCGATGTGGTCTGGGTCCAGTGTCCAGGGCTGTCACACATGACCTAGTATAAATGTGCATTTATTTCATGCCTGTACTTTAAATTCAGGTTTGGTTGTCCTGGCACAGCGCCGGTGCTGGACGGCACTTGGCATTGTCTCATGCCCTTGGTGCTGCCCCCCCAGCAGAACAAACACACCGGCTCCTGCAAAGAACAATAAAACCTTCCCAAGTCCATTCCCATCACAGGATTATTTCTTAATCTTCCATTTTGTGTTTAGAGTATGCATCGGTCAGTCTGATGGGAATGATGTATAACATTTTCCACAATTCCTAGGGGGTGCAAAGCTTTTATACAAGGATGGTCCACTTCACAGAGCAGCATCCAAGCTGTCAAGCACTGGGATATCATTAAGTCAATTAGAGATGTTTAGAATCATAGCAACAAAAGGAAATGGGGAAGGGAGTGATGATTTTTTCCCCTTCATTCCTGCAGGGGAGCCCCAAGGCTCCAGCAGTTCAAGGAGCAGAGGTGTTGCTATGAGTGTGTGCCAGGTTTGGGCTGAGGCACTGGCTTGGTGTCTGCTACATCAGTTCTCTGTACATTTGTAAAGGACATGGAAAGTCACTTTAAAACAAGGAAAACATGAAGACTGGGACTGTTTACTTATTTATTGAAAGTTCCTACTCCCCTAGGTGATTGCTGATGCTTCAAGTGTTTTTATTTAGGTACACCACTGCACTGCTGATTTTATTGAAAACTCGTCATTTCATATAGGAGAAAACTAAATTATAAAAACAATTACTTTGGTGGCTGTGGCAGTGTCACTGAGACACTTGGATGAGCAGATAGCAACTCACATAACAATATTTCCAGGGCACCACACAGAGAGACAAGGAGCCAGGGTGCAAGGCCTGCCTCGTGGACTGTCCTACTGTAACAAAGATAAAAGCAGAACAGCAGGATAGAGAAGGGGAAGTAGGGACAGATGTTCCAAGATCAGAGACAAGATGTGTGCCTGCAGAAAAGCATTAGAACATATGTAGAAGGGAATTGGAAACGTAAATAATCTGATACTATGTGACTTGCGTATCACAACATTTTAGTAATTTAAATACACAGACATTCCTTGAAGAACACACTTTAGGACAATTAAGCATGTTCTAGTGTCTTCCACAGTGATCCAGCCCTAAACGAGAGGTGCTGAGAGAGCAAGGAGGGGAGATTCTTCTTTTTTGGGATGAATCAGTCCCCAAAAGCACTTCTCAGAATGATGTGTTCATAAAGCCCACACTGCACGAGCCTTCTCAGCATGGGCTTTCGGAGAAAAAGTGTTCAACCTACTCTGCAGAACCTTTCAAACCATTTTTTTTTGTGATTCATGTCTTGAAGTTAATCACCTGTGTGGAGTCCCATGTGGCTTGCAGGGACCGAGCTCTCTTTGAACTTTGCTCGTCAGTGGAAATATTCTTCATTCTCTATTTGATTATGTCCACACACTTGTCAAACCATATCATAGCTGTTATCTGCCACATTTGAGTGAACATGGCAAACAAGCCCTGTGGGGCCTGACAGACAGTGACATTGCATAAGCTTCCTTTCCTTTGAAGTCGTAAAATAAAGGAGGGGGGAAAACCTGGGGTAGAGTAATTCTGCTGTGTGGTGCTGTGTTCACCACAGGGCTGGGGCACGGATCTGTGGAGCACCAAGCTCAGAGCTTCACAAAACTGAGCATGAAACTGCGGGCCCCCAGAAAATTCTGAAGAAAAAATAACAATCAGCTAATGCTGTAATTAAGCTCAGCCATTAAACTGTATCTCCTACACCAGGATGTGATGGAGGAATATTTGTAGGTATAGCCCATGTCTGTGCTTCAGTGCTCACCTGCTCAGAATGAATCCCAGATCTCAGTAACTCACCTACAGGATGTCCCCTCAAAATATGCAAGGAAAGCCACTGCACAGCTCTGACTCACAGTGACAAGAGCAACATGCATTTCATACCAGCAGATAGAAAGAAAACACGTAGTATTTTGCCATTTGCTCCTTGGCTTCCCATGCAGGGACCATCAAAGCAGGACACTTTATCCAATCTAACACAGATAGGAGGGTGGCAATGCTTGCTCTTTATCTGCTGGCTTCACACCTGGGTATGGTTTGCATAGCATGAAAGTAAAACGCCTAAGGTTTCAACCTTTAAAAAAAAGTACCTGAAGTTCCAATAAAAGAGATCTATTTCAAACAAAACTGCTATCTAAGGATTTGCTACTGAGGGGTTCCCGAAGGAAAAGGGCTTAGCAGCATTTCTGTAACTCAATTTGAAGTTTTCCTCATGTCTTCTCTTTGCATACTAAATGCTCCCTCACTCCCACTTAGTTTAAGAAGAAAAAAATTAAACGTCTTCCATGTGTAGTTGCAGATATTTCCCTTTAAATTGTTTGAGTGGAAATTACTGATAATTCAGAAATCTTGAACTCTGTTCTTCAAGTGGCATATTTGTGTTGTAAATAATACTTATACTAAGAGCTTTATCATCTGATGGCTAAAAATACATCAGGCTGCTCAGAGATTCACATCCATTTGTAAGCAGAGGTGTGGTAGCTCTATAGTGAATTAATTCAGTAATAATAAAACCCACAAACAAACCTTCCCTTATAGAAATGTGAAGATTTTAATATAATGGGGGCTCTGTCCCCACCCCAGGCAGGGGAGTGTCCCCTTCCATGACCCTCCTGAAGCCCAAGGGGGAGAGACTTTGCCCAAAGGACCCACAATTAAACAGAGCCTTGGCAACAACACTGCTCTTTCTAAAAGGTCTAAACGCATCTATTTATACTACGAGAAGTCAGTGAGTTCCTTTGAAGATGTCTGTGCCTATTTCTGAGCAGAAGGGCTTGCATTGGTTTCCAAATTACTGTGCTGTCAGTTCATCTTGTCATCTGCTCTGTGCAGTTAAGCTGCAAGGACACATAATGATATTGGTCACAGTGGAGGAATACCTGTGAGCAGGAGGCTCTCTTCTCTGTACATGCCATGTCTGTACACTGAGCTCTTCATCAGCACGTTTATTAACCTGCCTTCATTTTGGCTACCTTCAGCCACTCCAAGTTACATATTGCCTGCTAAAATTCAAGCACAAACTATTTTAGAACATTCTACTGAAACTGTTTTAAGTCTAACAGTTTTACTTGCTGGCTTTGAGGTTTGCAGATCATTCTAGTCCTTATTAAATAACGACCACCCTCAGGCATTGACACTTCTGCCACGGACGGCCAAGCATTTGTGTCATTTCACCATGTTGGAAAACGGCAGCTTTCTCTCCACAGAGGCTCCAAGCAAAATACAGGAACCATGTGTCACAAAGTTTGACAAAATTAGCTCAACACTACCAAACAGTGCATAAAGGGCATTTACCTTGCTCCAGGACTCCCAAAACCGTGACCGTGGCCAGCAGGTCTATCTGATCCCTCATGGTGCTGACTGGAGCTAACCCCAGCCAGGTGTGATAGGTACAGCTGCACCCCAAACCTCTCTCCCACCCTCCCAACACCACACACTTCAACAGAACTGAGTTATTCCCCTGACACGGGTGTTTCCTCTACCACACCTTAACTCACCTTAACTCTCTCCACACCACAGGGTTTTCCAAAGCAGGCAGCCACCAGAAAATGCCTATTCCAGCCAAGTGCCTTTTGCTGAATGATGGAACAGCAAAAAAGCTTTGCATGGGCAAACTGTGAAATTCTTGTAATTATATTTACAGATTTTACATGACGGTTGAATTATACGTTGCCAGCAATGGAAAGATGATGGAATTCTTTCCAGCCCTTTTCTTACTGGTTTTAATGAGCTCTGAAGCATCTCAATTATGTGAGAGGTTGTAAAAATTATTAACAAGCATCTGCAAATTAATGACTTGACCTTCTGTTCTTACTCCAAGCAGTGGAGTTCACCACGTTCAAGATTTGCTGCACTCCAGCTGGAGTAAGTTAATTCTTACTGGGTTACTGGGTTCAGTAACTTTAAAAAGAGCATTTAGGTATTTTATCCTACTAATTACTGCTCTAAGGTTACCAAATAAGAAGAAAGTTCTTTTCTAGCACTCACTCACCTTTTGCAGTTTTCTGATGTTTTTAAGATTCTGCAGTACAAATCTTTCTCTGACTACCACACAAAAGTTCTCAGTTCCAAATGGAAGGCAGCAGAGGATGTAGAAACAGATCCTCAAAAATGTTACATTGCCATCAGAACCGTAAAATATAAAATTTGAAAAACAGCAATGGTTTACCCCTAACTTCTTTCCTCACTCCACGAAAGTAAAATATGTATCAGTTCAAAACATTATCTTGTGTCTTGGAGCAATTTCGTATGGATGACTACTCTGACTTTAAAACTTGTAAAATCAAAAAGGAGAAAAAGGGGTATTATTCATTATCAAGTAAGGCTGTCTGTAAATTTTGGTGAAGAGAGGGCACAGGACATGGCTGAGCCACTGCATTTGTCTCTGTTCAGTCACATAAACAAACCCTCAGAACAGAATCTGCGCACATACCAGACCTACAGGTTCTCTTGGGTGGGACTAAGCAAGTTTTTTTGATCTGGTTTGGCCCTTCAATGCCCCCAAATCCCATTGTGACAGCTCATCAAACTGAAAACTTGTTTAATGAATTCAAATATCCAATGTCACACCTTCTGTGAATAACCATACATGGAAAAAAGTAAAACCACTCCCTTTCTCTATAAAACACTCATACGATGTGACTTCAGACCCTCCAAGGTACCACCAGACTCAGACTGAAATAGAAATAAAACAATTAACCTTAAATGAACCTACTGGTGATCCAAGATTTCATCTGGGGTGCCCAGGATAAATTCAGAGGGGAAATGTCACCAGGAGTTCTGTCTCTGCTTATGACATTTCAACAAGCAATTCAGGCTTGAGAAAACACTTCCATTACAGAATTATTACATTAGTCTCGGGTAAAACACCAGCATCAAGGAAAAAACATCAAATCAGTTTCTGAGCTGGTCACAAGCTGCCACTGACTCCTTAAAATCTTTGGGAAAACACATGTCACTTCAGGGGGGATTGCTTGGGACATTGCTTGGTTTACTCAACAATAACTGAAATGTAGCATTTTTATTGGGGCAATAAGGTTAATTAAGTAGTAACTTCACAGTTCCCCACAGGCTAAAAATCAGCTGATCCTGGTACTGTTACTTATTATAATGACATTTAATTCTCTATAAGCTTATGAAGTACAGGTCTCCCTCCTCCCCCCAAACATAACACAAAACTTGGTAGAGTAGGAATATACTAAAAATGCACCCTGGTAAGTCAGGGTGCTGTGAGGAAACCTGAAGGCTCCGAGCTGGGGCTGCAAACACAACACCTGCACGGTAAGACACCACCTTCAACGCCTGAGGAATGATCCTTCAAATGTCTGAAGTTGTGCAGTGGCTCAGGGACTTTTCCAGCTTTAAGCCAAAATCTTCTCACACATTTCTGCCAGTATTTCATTCCTTGTTGAGGAACATCAAACTCACGCCTGCGGAACGTGTGCCCCCGTCTCAGCTGGATTTTTGTGTGTGCCATCTGCCTACATCAAACAAGGCTCGAGGAAACCAGTTTGCACCTCGAAGGCCTGTTATTTTGAGGGAACTGGCATATTTTTGGATGACTACCATTTTTACACATGTGAGGTCTCAGTAGTTATTAACATCTTCTTCACTAGTAACAACCACCTCTGCAGCCGAATTTCCCAGCTTAAGGTCTACAACTGCATTCCAAAAAAAAAAAGAAAAAAAGCCCGGAAGCAGTGGGTGCAGCATAAAGCCTTATTTTCAAAGTAAAGTTTTCTAAGGCCCCTTTATCCAGTTCTGGCCATGTTTAAATGGGCTTTCTGAAACTGTAAGAATTGGTAAGACACAGCAGCAGAATTTGAGCCTTAGTACAAGGCTGAGCAAAAGTGTGTGTTGGGATGAAGGGAAGGAACCATCTCACTAGGAATGACAACGCTGAGCTCTGCTCAGCTCACACAAATGTATAGTCACACCATGTATGTTTAATACACTAGCAAAATATTTATTTTATAATGATAAAACAGAAGTGAAGGATTTCTTTTTGGTGTGCACCAGTAATTGTAGTAAAAGAATAAGGGGATTAATGGACTCTTTATACATTTCAATGACAAAAATTCATAAAGGTTAGCATCAAATTCAACTGTTCTCCATTTACAAGCATAAAACTTACCATAATACCCCCCAAAACACATATATAAAGAATTATAGTTTTAAAATCTATAAAAAGTAAAAAATATACAGTCAGAAGATCTAACTCTTATTCAAATCTTTAATATAAAATTGTAAACATTTATTTACACAAAGGAAATGTGTATAACAAAATTTTGAGCACCCTTTTCAATTGAATGGTGGTTTTTGGAAGGCAGTGGATGTTGCACAGTGACGCTCTCACCTTGCCTGCCCAACCAAAACTGCAGTTTATAAATAAAGCCATGGGCGGCCGGCTGGGTTCAGTTCAGGGGAGACACATTTTATTGCTCTGAAGCTGCAGCAAATGGAGAGCCCCGAGTGCATTTACAGACTTGTTACAGGGCATGAGGGCAGAGCCCAGCCCTTCCCATGCACCTGTGCACATCAAAACCGTATTTTCATTTCCATTGAACTGTTCCAACCTGGTTACAGTGACACCGTATTCCCAACGGTCCGACTGCGTCATGTGGACAGGGACCAAGGCCAGAAGCCAGGGCTGTTTGGATCCTGTTCACACACGGAGACCAATGGGCATTATAAGCCAGTTTTCCTAGAATCACACTTAATTTTACTCCAACAGTACCATGAAAAGGCCCTGTCATCAAATCCAGATACCTTCCTGAACAAACCCTCTGGTCAAGCAGGGCAATATCCACCTTAGCTTCCAGAAACAGTGGAGGAAAGAGCACATCTGCATTTTCCTGGACATTTAGCTGGATTGCCTTTTTGGTAGTAACAATGCAAACAGCAGATGTTCTTTTCCTCCAATTAAGAAATCACAACTGGATGGATTTGTATTTTGACTTATTCAGAACAAAGCCTGTGTGCAAAATCTACCAGAAAACAGAGCAGATTTCACCACAACCTAAACAGGGAAGAAAGAAAAGCTGAATCCTACTACCCTGTTATTTCTGTCAAGTGTTTGTAAGGGGGAGAGAAAAGTAGTGACATTGAAGGATGTCACTTGAAATTGAGGTCCCAAGCACCCCCGACAGGAAGGGAAGGCACACTGGTGCAAAGTTAACTCTTAAAAATAAAAATACAGCAAACACTCCTTCCCCTGCCATTGCTAGTTTATATCTATAATCTTCTAATGACACTTACCTTGGACCAGGTTTTGGTTTAACTTAAAAGTAAACCAAGCTCACTAGCTCTTTTCTTAGATTGCCAGTATAAGAAGAGTTAGCATCAGTTATTTGCAACTCAACTACTTATTCTAGAAAATATCAGAAGTGTCAACAGGCAAAGACACCAACACCTCCGTCTTCCCATCCGAAGAGAATCTTTATGTTACCTTTTCAAAAGCTCTAGGAGGGATTAAGCCTGCTTCAGGGAAGTTTTATCCACTATTCAACGGTGGGATCCACTGATCAGTGCACATCTGTCACCAACAGTTCAACACGATACAACAGCAAATCTGATCAACAGAGCAGAATTCATCCACACTAGGTAAGTGTGCTGCACAAACCATGTTCCATGCATATTTGGAAAGGGTTAAAGTATTAGTGTTAAAAAAGCAGTTTTTAAAAGTGCAAATTGTCTCATAAAGGAGCTGCAGATACAGTAAAATATTTTCCTTCTTTGAAACCAATGATATCTTTCACTTCCCTTCACATCCTCTGGAAAAACCCTCTCTCACACAACTCTGCAGTGCAGAAAATTCCTGAAGAAGCCACTCTGTGTTGAAGGAAATTGCTTTAAAATCACAACGCTGGGTTTGGTTAGAAAGTTTAAAGGAGCTTTCCAAGAAAGTAGATTTAGAAAGGGAAGAGGTATTTGTGCATTTAAAAGAAAAGCTTTCAACTTTATTTTCATTTTAAAATAAAGGTTAAGGCAAGGTGGTTTGTTGGTGGATAAGGGATTTTTTTGGTAGAGAGTAAGGACTTTGGAACATTGACTGTTCCCATTCTGTTTTGTCCTTTCTGGGACCAATCCCAACATATGGATAAGAGGTCTCCTTGGGCTGAGCTGAAGAACCAGCATCTGCTTCAAGGGATATTAAAGAAATAAATCCACCAGACTATAGGAAGATTATCAAACTCGTAACCCAGTATTAAAAAACCAAAGTACTTAAAAGGGGAGACTTCCATACTGGAGCAACCCTGATACAAGTATTCTCCCAGGCTGCCTGTGCTATTATTGCTCATAAGGACTTTCCACCTCCCAGTCAAATTCTTTTTTCCTCATTTTTATTCTGAAGTGACAAAGTCTTGTGCTCATTACTAACTTCGGGGAATGAACTGATCTTAAAAGTTAGTTTTACCTTTCACAACAAAGAAAACTAGATGAGCTGTCATGAAGCAAAGCCTTCATTTAAATACAACTACCTTTGGAAATAAGTTATGAAGAAACAGGTGCAAAGTAAATGGCTTTACAATTCATGTTAAACCTACTATAGTTTAAAAGTTCTCCCACAAGAAATTCTCCCTTTGAACACAGCAAGGTACAAGCCAAGAACTGTGCCTCTCTACAACAGAGTGCAAACTGCAGCTTAAAAGACTACAATCTATGAAGGAAGATGACTGTCTAGACTAACTGGCCAGGTTTTAATACTTCCTCTCATCTATTACCAGCATCTAGATATATTTACTGTGAAATACCACTTGCTTACTGAGAGTACAGGCACATGCTTCAGCAATGGGGAAAAGAAACAACTCAAAATATTTTGCAAGCATACTCAGGTGCATAACAGCCTCTTCTCAAATAAAAAGTCAGAAGTTGGATGGACAGTACTATAACAACATGTCAAGCTACAAACAAATAATTATTGCAAGTAATAGCTGCAGACTAAGCCCTAAACACAATTTGTGCAACTATTTGCTTTCTTTCTGCACTATTTCCGTGGAATTTTTGTTTTATTTTTTAAATAATTAAAAAATTTAGTCTTTGAACACTGCAAGTGAGATTTCTGGAAGGCTGGCTAGGACACAGTATTTTTTTTTTTTGACCTGTTCAAGTGTGCGACTCCTCAGAGACCCCAGACAACGTGCACTCCTCCCGCAGACCCGCTTGGTGCACCGTGACCGTGTGTCAACACTCATTGAGAAGCAGCTCCAGTCTTTTTCCCAACCATTTTACCTCTAATGCCTGCAAGTCTCCTCAATGCCACAGGTTGGTTGTTTGTTTTTTTTTTTTTGGTCCAAGTGTTGTTTATATGTCATGAAATAATTAAAAAAAGTAGAATCCCCCACCCCCGGCCCCATTTTAATGAGTTCCTAACAACTCATCCAAATCGTTCATCCACTCCTCTGAAGTCCTGTTTTTCAGCAAAGAGTCTATCAGGTCTGTGTCACCAGTTAAGTTCTGAAGTCCATTATTGCCTGACTGGCCGCTGTAGGCGAAAGGCAGCTCCTGACTGGTCGTCCTCACAGGGTACCCTTGGCTACAGTGCAGGTTTCCTCTGTTGGGCATTTGCTGATTTGGATTCTGGTTGAAAGCATTCAGGTCTGGAACAGTCTGGTTCATGCCAGGTAGCACTTGCTGTGAGGGTACCTGCTGTTGTGTAGGTGGGTTTGTCCGGGGCTGTGCACCCAAAGATGATGACAACATCTGCCCAGAGACAGCAGCGTTCATCGAGGTCATGGGTCTGCTGGTGCTTAGGCTTACCTGAGGCATTCCCTGGGCAAACTGCTGGTTGGACATCTTTAGATGAGTCTGCTGCATGTGGAAAGAGGAGTTGGCAGTAAACGGTCCTAAGCCACTGTTTGCTTGTGTCTGGTTGTTAATATTAGGGATACCTTGGTGTTGCCAAGATGGATTTTGAGCCCCCATAGCAGCTGGTACTCTTGCCATCTGTGGCTTAGATAAGGTTGGATTCAGTGCACCTTTATTGTGCTGCTGAGAAATACTCGAGTTTGCTAAGGTGTTCTGCCCATAGCCAGCAGGAACAGCAGTGCCCTGGCCCAAGCTGCCCTGTCTCTGCATCGGAGTCTGTCCATTGGCACTTGGAGCTGTGTGCTGGGGAACCATCTGTGTCATTCCAGACGCCAGGTTGTACAATCCCCCGCGCTGAATGTTTTGCATATTGGGATACTGAGTCACCCCCCGGTCCTGCTGACTGGAGCCCGACTGCAGCGGAGGAACAGGAGTGTGCCCAGGTCCCATCTGAATCATGTTCTGCGTCTGAGGAAACATCCGTGGGCTACTGGAGCTGGACTGTCCCAAATTACTGACCCCAGGCATGGCTGCAGATGACCCTGAAATACAAAGAAGTATTTTGTACGTTAAATACCTCGGTCCAACCAGAGCTAAGCCAGGCTTGTAGGCACAATAACCCAGAATGGAGGTGCAGCTGCATTTCTATAAACCAACCTCTGCAACCAGAACACTGGCAGCAGGAGTTTAATTAAAGAGTGTCAACTGTTGCTCCAGTTAGCACCTCCACCTTGATCTCAAACACAGATATGCCAATGTCCTAAAAAAATCTGAATACCACTTCTAAGAGCTTAGCATTATCAATTTAAAAAAAAACTTAAGACTTTAAAGGCAGGACTCTGATATTTCTTTGTGAACAAAGGTAAACACACATACTTTGAAGTGCATGCACAATTTGCTAAGCTGTTAAAAATACCACTTACTGCACACACAGCCAGTCATTGCATGCATGCACTGTGTATCTCTTATCATACACCTCTAGGGTTGCCAGTCCTTCATTTTCCCTATTCCAGGAATTTCTTCTGTTTATATAATTTAGCTTTCAGAAATTTTTGGTCAGGTATCTTTTGGATTTCCACAGTGAAATATTTACTATGCTAATACACAGTGCTGATAACCAAGCAAGGCGATTTGCAAAAATGTGTTCTCAGCAGACAAAAAAATAAAAGTCCCTTGGTCTTGTAAATCCTGAGTTTAAAAGCTTCTTCCTGTGGAAGAAACAGGCCCCTACTTGAAGCAAAAAAAGCAGACCAGCACTGTGAAGTGTAATGCATGTAACGCCCCTCGCACTCCTTAAAGTCAACCAAGGGAAACCTACCTACACTAGTACTTTCTCTACTTTCAAACCAAAAAGCAAGTTGCAGAATTTTTGCATATTTTAAGATAGCTGAGGAGTATTGATTTTCCATTATTATAAACACTATATTTGAATAAAAACTGAATTATCAACAATTCAAATATAATTCAAATTATATTGAATTCATTATCAGCAAAGCACACCACAAAAACATCAGTGTTGGGGGGGTGGATGAGTGGAGGAAGAGACTTACTGCAAGAATACTTACAGTATTCACATACTGGGATTTAAGATGCAAAAAACAGTCATTATAAGGAAAAAAATAATTTCAGTAATACTAATGTTCATTATAGCAAATCCCACTCTATTTCTAGCAGGTGTGAACTATGTTTCTGTAGAAAAGGGACAGGAGAAAAAAAACGTTTCAGCACAGTATTTGAAGGATGCTACTGAGCCCCGAGTTAGCACACAATCCTTTTGTACTGGCATTAAGTTTTTTCACTTAACAGAACGCAGTCGTAGCTCTACTAGACACTGCACAGTAACAAACACCGTCAGGAAGAAGGTATCACATTTCCATTTGCATCTTTTGCCTTCAGTATTTATTTCTGCAGGAACACGGAGAGTAAGGAAACAAAATGAAGGGAATTAGCACTTTGTACTCTAAGTTCACGAAAAAAGACAAGTGGCTTCAGGACGCCCTGTCAAGTAAGAATTTCTCAGGTAAGGGGATGAACTTTTATTGTTCTCTAGTTCTTTCACATTTCTGAAGCTACTCCAGCTTAACAGTTAACAACATCTTTTATTTAACAGTCAATATACTGAGGACGTACCAAGCTGCTTCTCGTACCAAAAAAACCCCACGCAGGACACTCAAATGTAATGAAGAGAATTCAAACTGCACTCCCTTCTAAAGGTAGCAGGGATAAGAACGTCAGAGAATTTTAAACTCATCCTCGTGGATGAGAGAAATAATACACCACTTGTTTTTCTTTAATGAGGGCCTGTGATAGGTACAGGCAGTAGCGATGTCAGGCTTCAAAAGAAAAACCCAAACCTGAATCCTAATATACCAAAGTTAAGAAGAATTTACAACCTCTAAGAGGAAACAGTAGTATAAAAAGGCCTTCAGAACAGTGAAGGTACTTAAGAATTTTACTCATTTCCAAAACAACATTTAAGAAGCAGAAGCTTAAGATGTCCCAGACATCTGGGGCAGGGGAAGCTGTTAATTTGCAACTGAATCACAGTACAGGTCAAAAGGTTTTAAGGCACAGTGACGTGGGAAGGTGCTGTAATAAATTAATTAAAAGCTATCCAATCCGGGTAATTTGAAGACAGCTTGTTTTTTTACTCCTGATATTTTTTCGGCCATTATTTCAATTGCTACGTTTACTCACCTGTGAACTGTCCAACCTGTTGCTGGTATGGATTCTGTGGTTGATCCTGGTACTGGGGAGGAGGCCGAGTCAGGTGCCGCTGCAGCTGCTGCTCCTGCTGCTGCCGCTGTTTCTCCTAAGAAAGGCCCAACGCAGGACAATCAAAAAACAAGTCAAGCTTTTTCCAAGGGCTCTCTTGGATAAAAACAAGCGATCTGCATACTTCTATGCTGAGCTGGTAATCAAAAAGGGCTTCTGCAGCTTTAGAGTCACTTCAGACCTTTGTTCTAAAGGCTCAAACTCAGTCAATTTAATCTGATGAGTGACAAGACTAGGAACTCAGAGACAGCAGCATAACTACAGGACTCATTGCAGTGTATATCTGAAGCCTTTTAAACATTGAAAATCTGAGATGTTAGTCTTTTCATCAGTAATACAATCGATAGGAATTTTTAGCAATACAAAAACAGGTACAGCTACAAAAAAAAGCAAAAGCGAGAGTGTATTAAAAAAAATACCACGCATGCTTTTATGCTCTTTGTCCCCAAATCAATTTATTTTAGACCTCTCTTTAAAAATCAATAAAAGTGCAAGTCAGAAATATCAACAGTATTACACAGAAAAGAGTGAACATGTAAATATTTTCTAGTCCTTGCTTGAGAACATGAAAAAATATACACAAAATGAAACACAAAAAAAATACATAAAAACCACAGGTTTTCCAGAAGATTATGGAAAACTGCAGAACCAAGTCCATAACAGAAGTCACACAAGTTTTGTAATCATTGTTTAAAACAACTTTCTTAACAATGCACCAACCAATTGAAACAAAGCCAGCTTGTGTCACAAAATAACCGTGCCTTGTTAAAAGCACACTCAACCTGTACCTATTCTATGATAAAAACATTTAAAAAATAAACCAAGCAAATTTTCTATTAGGAACTTCTGGGAAAAACGAAATTTAAAGTCTCGAGGGGAATGTAGATGCACTAATAATATCCTCAGATATTGACAGGGTTACAGCCAGCTGGTTACTGTTACAATATAAAACCTATCAGGTACAGTATTTCTGGCTCTTCTACCAGGCACCCTCAGCCAGACTGAAATTCTGAGTTAATCAAGTAGTGATACAGTGCACAACCACCTACTTTATCCAAAACGTTACACAGAGCGCAGAAGGGGGCAGAAATTCCCTTCCAAGAGTACTGGGGTCAAAGGTACAAGCAAGAAGCCTGTGGAGAAGAGGCTGGTCCAATGTAACAAAGGGCAAGATACACGTCGCTACCACCCTCCCGAAACGTCTGCAGCTGTTGAGACACGCAGAGGAATGAAGAGGGCAGGCTGCCTGACAGAGAGGACCTGCTGCTTGCAGGACCAGTCAGACCTGAAAGAGGCTGACCACAGAAGCCAACAAGAGATGCCATAGCTCTGAGAGAAACCAAGAACTGCAGAAGCTGGCTTGGGAAAAAAAAAAAAAAAAAAAAAAAGCAGAACACCAAATGCAAAGACAGCTTTCGAGTGGCAGGGAATGGCACTGAAGCTACTTGAAACTATAATTCTGCTGTAAAATACAGATGAACAGATTCAGCAATCTTTCTGTAAAACTACATCCACTATTGTATATCCAAAGGAATAAATATCAAATTAGAGTGCTAATGAGATCTAGCTTGACTGGGCAGCACAATGGCAATAAATGTGGCAAATGCACTATTTAAGGCTCCGAAAAAAAGCTGCTCCTTATCTGGGGCCAGAGCCCCAGCATCACTATACAAAGATGGAAGTTACAGAAGTTAGCTGTAGTTACCATAACTAGGGCATGAATGAAATACTTTCATAATACTGATATTTACTGCAGCAACATGTGCTGGCCAAGCAGAGGCAAAAAGGTAGGGAAAAAAAAAATATTTAATCCCCGTGTTTGAGATGTGCTACTGACCACCCTGTTACTACACCACCCCGCTGTTCACAGGGGTCTGACACCTGTTAGGGCCATTACTGAGCTAAGGAAACCTACTGGGCCACAGCCCTAAGCTCTAACAGAGCTCTTCACCATCCACCAGGGATGCAAATGCAGGAGGTCACACCCCATATTTCCCTTCTCCCCACCTGCTCTCAAAGAATACTTGTTTGTTAACATTTTGGGAGAGTAATGATTAGTCATCTTTGACATTTGATATTAACACAGAAGTCAGCAAAGACTGAAGGATTTACTAAAAAGTATTCTAAGTTCAGAGATCCCAGAATTTGTACAGAAGATATTATTATATTGATGATTTGGGCATTCTATGTCTTTTAGTCTTTGATAATGTAATTCCACCCCAGTACTCCCTCAGTTCAAATGTTTTGATCTCAAAAACATACCTTTACCAACACTCATACACTCAATTTTCTATAAAACACTCTCAAGCCCATTACTATGTTTTATCTACACTGGCTCCAGAACTGAGGGGGCTTTTCAGTCACCTCAATTGAGTCCTCTATTTTAATGGATATTTCCAGGTGATAAAAAAAGCACAGCCACAGCTCCACAATCCTGCAGATTCTACTACAACCTTTCCCACAAAACAGGCTTTCACATATTTTTAGTTCAGAGAAGACTGTGTCACTTCCTCCTTTCTTAAAGCTTCTGGTGGACAGCTGATGGAGGGAGAACTCAGAGCACCTTCCAGTACCTAAAGGGGACTTACAAGAAGGCTGGAGAGGGACTTTTCACAAGGGCATGTAGTGATAGGACAAGGGGGAATGGCCTTAAGCTGAAGGAGGTTAAATTTTAATTAGATATTAGGAAGAAATTATTTACTGTAGGACTGGTGAGGCCCTGGCACAGGTTGCCCAGAGAAGCTGTGGCTGCCCCATCCCTGAAGTGGTTCAAGGCCAGGTTAGACAGGGCTTGGAGCAACCTGGTCTATGGAAGGTGTCCCTGCCCATGGCAGGGGCTTTGGAACTGGATGATCTTCAAGGTCCCTTCCAACCCAAACCACTCTGTGATTCTAAAACATCAAAATGCCATTTCATGCATCAAAGCAAATCAGCACAAATTAAAAAAACAGACTGCTGGCCCCTCTCACCTGTTCTGCCAGCAGATGCTGCTGCCTCTGTTCCATGAGGAACTGCTGCTTCTGTTGCTCCATGAGCAGGTGCTTTTGTTGCTGCTCTCTCTGCTTCTGCTGGTCCATCAGCATTTGGTGTTGCTTCATCACTGCTGCTTGCTGCTGATTGCTGAGATAAGCCGAGTTGCTGTGGTTACCGGCCATGGAGACGTTTGGAGCCTGGGCACCCACACCAGGGCCCGGGACAGAGACGGGAACGCGAGGAACGTTAGGAGAAGGGGTTTGATCCTGCGGAATATAGGCAAAGTGACAGAGTTACAGAAATGCAATAGCTTCTCCACTTGTGAAGCTTGTTACGGAAGTTCAGCTAATTAAAGACAGCCAAACACCCATCTATACAGTGCCAGACACAGAAGTAACAGTTCAGAGTTACAGTCTGAAGCTCCATAACATTTAAGAATAGAGGCTTTAACTTCAGTCTCAAAGTACTTCCCAAATTCCAGATCAGACAGGTGAGCGTAGCTCTGTGTGCTTCTGCTCAGCCAGGTACTTCAAAAACACCAGCTTCAGTTTTTCTTTAGTAGCAGCTTTTCAAACACTAAATTTTATACTTTTATTATCTAAAGCATTTATTTAAATCCTGCCTCTTCTTTAAATCCTGCTGCTTCTGTCAACATTTAACTCAACAAGTATTTGTTGCCCCTCCTAAAGTTGCTGGTTTTTAATATCAGAGCATTTACTACTTGCAGGTGAAGGGGAGAAGGTTTTCACTCATCAAAACGGGTCTTAACATATTTTTCCAGCAATTAAACCATCACTATATTCCACAGACAAAAGTACTACTAGAGACAGGCCTGATATTATTAATTTTTCATTAAGTCTGCTATTTTTTTTTGAGGCTGGAACTTAGGAGAAGCTAAAATAACATGGAATGATTATCATTCAAGATGTGGTACTGTCCTCTTTGTACCCACAAATCCATTTGAAATTTGACAACTTTCATCATTTTTAAGCACAGTTCAGCCTCACCTCTAATTACACAAATAAATACTACGTTCAAATTCAGAATTCAGCTGCTGGGTTCAGCTGCTGGTTCTCACTCTGCAGTTCCATAAGAAATCATGAGCCAAATATAAGTAATGCTGTGCTAAGTTGTTCTGTGTGCAAGCTTTTGAGAAATTCTCCAGAAGCTTTCATCAGTATTTCTGTTAATTCAGTGCAAGTGTGGCAGTGCAGATGCAAGGTCACCCTCGTGTTTTCCAGTGAGGGGGAGATGTGACACACAATCGTCTCCACCCTTCTTCTTCTTCTTCCATCAAAATGTTGTTAGACTGTTACTTGTGCCAGCTTTTAAAGAGATTCATTTTTTTGTACTTTATGAACTACATACTGATGTCAAATTTTTATTTGTACATCAGTGTGGTCTTCATCACAGACTAGTCAGATCTTTTTCACAGTTTTTTTGTTTTGCTGAGAGAACATATGACTAGAGTTGGATCTCCAACAGCTTTTGCTGGAGGAGCTTTAATCCTTGTATAACAAAGACCGTTTTTCTCAACAAGCCCTCTTGTGTGTGCATTGCAGGAACACGTTACAGAATCCCAATGAATTCATACTTCCACCCACTGCATAAATTTTCACCTGCAGCATACCTGTAGTATCAGTTATATGAAAGGCAAAGAAGCACCATCTGGAATTTTCATTTACAGCAAAACCTGAAGCATATGCTTCAAGCAGACAAATATTACTATTATTCATTCTTAATTATATATTTCTCTCCTATCCCATGCTTCCCCAATCCCCAGAGACTTAACCAATAACAAATTCTTGGAACTGAAAAGCCCAAGGAACACCCAAGAAATCAGGAATGCAGCCCCCACTTCCACTTCTCTTCAAAAGCAGGTCTTTTTATAGCCAGCCAACACTGACACAAGTAGGGACTAAAAACAAGGTAAAGAAATCAAAGCTTCTTTGAGAACGCTGTTCAACACTTCAGTTTTACATGAGTTATTTTAGTCAAAAGTTTACAAAGCATCTATTTATCTTTGTAAGTAGAAGCTTCTGTGAAGCACAACATAATTTGTTGCCCACAAAGTATATTAAGCTGGAAATCCCATGTTACCACGTGACCTGGAACCCAGCGTTAAAAACTGTCCCCCCTGGAAAACACACTTCATGATTCTTGTCTCAGCTTACTGTGTATTATGATTTTCCACTTTAAAAATCAATGAAAACTCCTGAAACCACACCAAGTAGTTCGTACCTTACCTACCCAACAACCTGAAATCTGCTACTGAACAAAGGTAACAAACCCCAGGACATTCACCTGGCTGTGTGGCAGTCGGTAGGAGATGTTTCCAGGCTTGGGTTTCAACAGGATCATCCCATTTTGGTCGTCGCTCACGTGGGACAGCGGTGCCTGCTGCCGCTGCTGGATGTAGGCCAGCATGGGGGTCTTGTTCTGCCCAGGGACTGCGACCCCCTGCTCACACTCCGCTTTGTAATGGGAAAGGGGTTTGGTGTTCCCATAGTCCAGCATAGAGCCCTGACTATTCACAGGGTTCTGGTTCAAGCTGTTTTGCTGATGACCCAAAATGTTCACGTGGTAATTGCCTCCAGCTCTCGGTGAGCTTTTATTTCCCAAATTAGGCATCATGAGTTTCTGATTGTTGAAGTCTGGCTGATAAACTGATGGGCTAGTGGGATTTTCCATGGTATATGGGACAGCCAGAGGACTATGGGAAGGCCCAGGCTGTTGCCACGTAGACATCTGATTTGTTTGGTGGACTTGTGATGCTTGTTGCTGGTTCTGCAACATCTGATCTCTCTTCTGCTTGGCAGCAATCTGCTGAAGTTGATGAGCAGAAGACATTTCTTTGGCACTTCCTGGACCCTTCCCAGGTAACAACACATTGGGGAGAGGCCTCTGGACGTTCTGAGAGTGGTTTGATGCCTGCATCATGGGCTGATTAGGATTTTCAGTCATTGACTGACTGGAAGGTTGGAACATAGCCTGAGAACTACCGACCGCTGGGGAAGCGGCACTTACAGGTACAGAAGCAGCACCAATAAATGCTGAACCTGAAGAAGTGGATCTAACCTGGGGAGATCCCAGCTGCTCTTGTTCAAAGGGTGCTGGGGAAAACTCAGTCTTTATGTTAATATCTTGTGGCAATGGAGTCTGTGCAGCTGAATTTGAAGAATCCGCATCTTTTTTGTCTTCAAAGTCATCATTAAAGAGATCCTTCATGTCTTCATCAGGCACTGATCTATTAAGCTCCTCAATAAGTTCCTTCCATTCTTGCTCATTTAGATTTAGATCAGGCATCAAGTTATTCTGAGATATAGAACCCCCTGCTCCAGCAATCATACAGGGAAGATCATCTACGGGCTCCTGCTTCAACTCCTTGTTCAAACTCAGAGGAAATGAATCATCAGCATCACCACCTCCATTCATCTGCAGGCTGGAATCTGGAAGACACTTCTTGCTGATGCCATCCAGCCCCATGGGATGTTTCCCATTAACTTGTAAGGCATCTCCGTTGCCAGATTTCTTGTCAAGATGATGGAGTGGAGACACAGGGGGAATTCCATTGGAAGAACCACTCACTCCAAGACCGTCATCGCGACGCAGCTTCTTGGACACAGAAAATACATCTCTATAGCCATTCTGCTGGTCTCCGTTCTGAGGGGAAGCAGCACTGTCAAGCTTTCTTTTCACAGTCTCATGGAGCTGCTGGAAAAAAAAAAAAGGAATATTTTAATTATGAAGTTCAATAGATTCATAGATGTGGATTTTTATTTCTCACCAGGACATTGTCTAGCTCTCAATAAGACATCTCAAAAAAAAAAAAGAAAAAAAAATTACAGCTTTGCTTTGATAACATTTTGTTTTCCAAGTCAGCACATGACATGACTTCCTCACTATAGTCTCTTTGGGAAAACTTTCAAAAACATGCACTACTTCAAACCTAGAGCCCCTTATTCAGACAAGAATAAAAGCTGCCATATAAGTCCAAAAAGAAGAAAAAGTTGAAAAATGGCTGTGAACTGGAATGTATTATTATTTTTCCTATTCAAAATGAGAAAAATATTTAAGAATGTTCAGAATCAAATTTTAGATGAGAATAAAAACCTATATTTTATTTGACCCATGTACACACAGTATAATTGCTCAGTGAGACTGTTTTATAAAGCAGTCTCACATTTAAATATTTAGAGAAAAAGAGTGATTCTCTTGTGATTATAACTTTTAGAGAAGAACTATGTATATAAATTCTGTACACAATCACACTTCTGGCACAAAAGCAAAACCAATTTGTCACTTAGCGACCGTTGCTTCACACTTGTGGAAAACGCAGCCCAGAGTTCAGCCAGTTCTATCCCAGCAGAGCATGTTTATTCCTTTCCTCTTTTCTCCTAAAGTATTTGCCAGCTGCTCCTCTCTGCACTCCCGACCACCAGAGCCCCAACCAGCTCAACAGTTGGTTTTTCACAGCTGGTGAACGCAGATTCTTTTTCTCGTGGTGCCACCTAGAAGCGACCAGTGGCTACAGCAACAGTTTCATAGCCAGAGCTCAAGCGCCTTTGTTCAACTCCTCTTTTCCTGCCAGCGTTCTTCCAAAGAGAAAGTTCTTTCTACTGACCTCAAAAGCATCTGAAAACACAATTCATGCAAACATCAAAGGTGACTGTAAACTCTTCCTTCCCTCGGGTGCATTCTGCTAAAAAAGTCATGCTTTGCTGGTGCTGGAGCACTACACCAACGCAGACAAATCAAATCTGTAGGGCAGAGAGGCTGCTCCAACAGAGCAGTGTTTAAAGAGGGAAAAACCCCATCAGCTCCTGACCCTTGGTACAACCTCCGCAGGACACACGAGAGGAATCCCCACCAAGAGCCACCCATCTGAGGCGTGGGCCACTGAACAACAGCTCTCTTAGATGGCAGAAAAGCAGCTCCTTAAACAAACCTCAAGACAAGGATGGTTCTCTGAATATGACCTGCAGTCTTCACAAGGCAGGCCACTAACCCCTGGGGAAAACTGTCTCATCCAAGAAAAAACAGGGGAAACCTCAAGGTCTCAGCACTCCAGTAAGAGGCTGTATGTAGGGCCAGCATAAATTATCAGAAGAATTTAACACACTTGCCTGGGCAACAGCATTCTTTGATTTCAGGACAGAAGGACTGGTTCGCAGTTAATTGCTGCTGTTTTTTTAAACAGTCTACAGTTAGCTGATCTTTGGGGAAAAAAACCAAAGAACACCATCTGTTTAATGCTTGCATAGGTAACAGCAAATAAACCCCACTATTTGTTTAATGCTTGCACAGGTAGCAGCAAAGACTTATTTTTATCTGTGGGACAGACTGCATCTTCCCTGGAGACTGTGATCTTCTAGATGGCTCATGGAAATAGCAGCAGAGTAGCAAGATCAGCAGAAGACAGAGTAGGATGAGGTGAGGTATCCATTTAGAGAGGAGGCTGGAACTTGAAATCTCTTAATTTGAACATTAAGTCTCCAGCTAGGAGTTGTAGATCTTGAGTGAATGTTTCAAATTCCAACTTGAACGAATAATGGAAATTTACTTTTTTGCAAAAAGGCAAAGCAACAGAGAGCAAGTAAGCCTCAACTCAATCACAAATATGGCTTTCAGCAAGTTTCCCCTTGTTTACTTAATACTCCCACCAGGAAAACTGAAGCTCAAGGTGGATGAATAACTCGCCCAAGGTCATATGATGAGTCAGATTACTCAAAGTTTGGGAATGGATCCTCCTTAATTCTAAATATTAGGGGGGAAAAAACACTCTCTGAAAACTTCTATAAAAGTAATAACTTTGTTTTGTACAATGGACATATTCTGACATTTCCTGTATTAAAACAGAATATATGCCAATTTGGGTCACTGCTGTAAATACAATTCATACAGAGAACTCAGAGCAACTAGGACTTCAATCTGTACTAAGGTCTTTGCTGCTGTACTACACCATTTTCAGTGTATGCAGACAACCAGTCTGACATTAAATCACCCATGTTTGTAAGTCTAGAAAAAGATACAGACCCCTAATACCCACCACTGGCTGTTTCTGTCACTAAAAACATGTAGGAGATTTTATATCTCTGTGGGTTTTAACAGTCATAACACTCAGATATCTGATTCCTGGAGACACTGTGACTTTAGCTGCTCGAGACAAAATCCTCCTTTCACCTAAAACTGTATTTCTTTGGGGGAAAAAAAAAAAAAAGAGATAAAGTTCTTCCCCAGTTTGTCTGTGTCTATCCAAATAATCTGGTTTGGGGAGGGGGGAAATAACAAGGTGGATGTGAGATACAAGTCAGACTGCAAGCTATCTACATATCAAGCCGCTCCAACACAGTTCTCAAGGCAAGAAAAACCTGTTCTCTTCTGCCAAAACTCAAAAAACCCTGACAAAGTAAGGCACAGCTTGCTACTCACTAAGAAAATGCCTTCAGCTTTCATTTTCTTGCCCATCACCATCCTGTAAGACATGGTGGTCCTCTGGAACACTGCCCATGGTTTCCTTAGCACAATCAGTCAACTTAACACCAAGTTAACCATTTCCATTTTCCCAAAACTGGATACAGAAATGTATTCCCATTTTCTCAGCCAACTAATGATGAACTTCCAAGATCACTGCTACCTAGCTTTGCCTAAAAGTATTACCACAAAAGCATTTATCTGAAGCATTTACACCAATATAGGAACAGCGAAAAGCAAGGGATGTGAGCAGGTCTCAGTCCTTTGGCCCAGGACAGGACATAAAGTTTGACAAAGAGCCACTGAGGAGCCCCACAGGCTGCACCTCCTCCACGTCACATCACCTGAGCTGCATTTTATTCATGTGATCAAAGCAGACAGTGCTCAACTTGGTCATAAACACACTGAGCTGGCAGGAGCACACGTGCCTCACTGTGGATTCCTCCTGCACGGAACACAAGCTGACAAAATCCAGGTGCCATCCATGGCAACAAGAGGTGTCCAACACAGCAGCCTCTGACCACGGAACCCACACACTGCACTTGGCCAGGACACAGGCTCACAGTGCCAGAGGTGGACGTGTGTCCAGGCAGGTGACAAGGCTTCCATCAGAAAACAGCACACAAAGAATTCTGATATGTCCAACCTCTGCCTTAAACGCTCGGGTTTTACAACAATGATGCTCAGTCCTACTGTGGTCTTACTGCAGGGGCAGTTGAATGACTTTATAAAAGCTGTTCAGAACTACTCCTGAAGCCCAGCAAGAAACTGGAAAAGCTTTAAAACTTCATCTACAGCTTTTCTGTTAGCACTGGCAGAGTGCAAAACTTCAGAGTCCACAGCAGAGCTCTCTTACTGCCTTGGTGGGAAGGGGCATGAATCACTGATCCAAACAGTGCCACAAAGCTGCTCTGCTTGGCTTTGCTGTTTGTTTTGTTCAGGGTTTCTTTTGTTTGGTGTTGGCTAGTTTGGTGTTCAATACCTGAAACTAGTTTTAGATAATAATATGAAACCAATGACATTTCAATGTGTTAGAACTTAACAAGTATGAAAGTTTAGTTCACATTTTTTGCTTGAAAGCAAGAAATCCTTCGCCATGCAGAATTGTTAAACTGAGGACAGTCAACTAAAGTCCTTCTGCAAAAATCCACCAATTTGCTATACTTTGAGCCATTTACTTTGCAGACAATACACAACTAGAAACTGCATACGAGTTCCATTTCTTCTAAACAAAACAAAAAAACCCCTCAGACCTAGTGAACATGACAGAAATGAAACTTTTAAAAAACCTGGTCCTCATACTGTGCCTTTTAGGCTCTGTATAATGTTCTTATTTTGTTTTTTGAAGCATCTGTTACAGAGATTAAAATACTCTTACAGGATTCAGTAGAGCTTTAATTTTCTGTATTTTATTTGGAATTAGTTTACCATCTCAGTTTTAGAACCAAGTCTACAAGGATTTATCATGAAATACCAGCAAGAGAAATATAATGACATTTTCAAAGAAGAAATGCCTTATTACTCTAAAAATATAATAATAACCTAGCTCCAAGATGCCTCCTAGCTAGATACCAGCATTCTCACCTAGAAGGGGAAACGAAAATAGAATACATCCATTTTTTTCTGCCATGAAAGTGGCAGTACTTTAGCACATACAAGCTCCCACAAAGCAGAGTTTACAGTAGGTCCTCTACAGACACTGATTCTCCTCTCCTGCCTGGCCAAGGATAGGAGCAACAAAGATGCAAAGATGACAACCACTTAGACTCGAACAACAATGCAAATACCAGAAATTGTAGTGTATGAATTTTGGATAGAAAACATAACATTTTGACTACACAACATAGTAAGAACTCCTCATTTACTGTGTACCTACCCACAGCTTCCAAAGTTGCATTCCCCTTTGCAAGGAAAGCATTTTATTACCCAATGTGTTCCTGCATTCCACTGTTCTGTCAGACCCAAACTGCTGGACTCATTTTAATTTTTTACTTTAATTCCAGAAGACTTTTGTATTTGGGTGGCTGCCTGCTGGAGTGAAGAAGGGCTGTGGATAGGCACATCTATAAATATCCCAAGCCTGCATTAGTCACAAGGGGCAGCTTCTGCTACAGGAATTGTTCTGCTGAATCAAAAAAACTGCTGTGCCTTCAGCTGCAGTGCCGGATCCTCCACCTCACTTGAACTTAAACAGCAGCAGCAGATCAGTCACTCCCAGATCCTTACAACCCAGGAAGCATCACTGCATATCTAACTAATCTAGTGAGGGAAATGTTTCAAACATACAACAATACCTCACAGAGAATTAAAAGGAGACAAAGAAAAACCTGTCTGAGTTGTCGGGCAACAAACCATCAGACTTGTCAGCAAAAACAAACAATGGTGGCAAGACTACAGTGCACTATAGTAATGTATAAATAACATGTAAATAATTTGCTATTTTTGTGGTAAAACTTAACTTTAGAATTTAACACCCCTATGCCACAGCTTACACAAAAACGAGATCTTCTGAACTCTCGGGGCACCAGCCTGAGCTTCGTTAGAGGAGTTCCATTAATGCGCTTGTCAGAACACTCCAGGCAATCTACTCCCTTTAATTCATTACTTCAGGCCTTTCAATCAAGAAACACTGCATTGCTCTCCTTAGACTTGTATTTCCTTTTGAACTTTTTACTCGGTGCCTTTGCTTAATTTAGAACTTATCTATTATTAATGTAAAAACTTCTACTGCTCCTAAAGAAACGTGGGTCTGCTCTTCAGCTTTAACACAGAGCATTCCCAAGACAGGCCACTGACTAGACCTTCCCTGCTCATTCCAGAAATACTGTTTGTGGTTTTGTGGCAGTCCTAGACAAAGCAAGCTCTCTGCACAACAACTGCTCTCAGGTGGGGAAAAAAAACTAGTAAGAAACAGGGAGCAGCTCTCCTTCCAAGACACCACATCATAAAACAAGGAGTGGAGATGAAAATACAGATCTTGCCATTCTCCTCATTCATATGTCAATGAAATACCTTCTGCTCAGCTCAGCCATAAACCGCCTAATAGTTTCTTACAGAAACACAAGGAAGCCAACATTCCTCCTGCAGAGAATTTAAACTGCATTAGTAGAATGAACTTTTGTGTATCAGAACCTGGCAAAGAGAAAAAAAGTGTTCTAGGAGACAAGCCCCATCTCTTCCCAACTTCCCTGTTTCTCAAAAACGTAAGATTAACACAACAAACAATACGTTATCCAAACAGCAAGCACCTACTTTGAACACAGCCTTAATAACGTCATCTTAGACAACAGAAATGTGAATAGTTGTCAACATCTGGTTTTCCCATTAAATAATAGTCTGAAAGTTTTTAAAAAGTAGGGAGATTAAATTAGTTTTTCAACATTTCCTCAAATGAAGGACAGGCCTACATGGTGCACAAATCATACAAGTTTTTCTGTATCAACACTGTATTCTCTCAGTTGCTGTAGCTCAAATTTTAGAACTGCTAAGTAAGAAAACAAGGAAGAATCTACCCCTTACTTCTGCTTGTAAGCACGATCCATCCAACTTCGGGAACTAAACCAGAGTAAAGACTAATGGAGGAGAAAATATGTGAATTTGTCTACTTGACAAGACACTAAGGAGGACGTGTTGGTGCCACCCTGTTCACTGTGACTATTCTGGATTTACAGAAGGTGCTGTGCAGTGCAGCCCCTGGAGTGCCCACACTGCCCACGCTCGTGGCAATGCAGCTCCACACCCTACTGCTACAAGCCCTCTGATGCTACATCACAGACCCTTCACCTTTACATGAACTGCTCTCTCTTGCAAGGATCAAAATAAAGGCTTCATTAACTTTCAACACAGAGTCACAATTTCCAGAAGAAGATTCATAGGCAGGTTCATAGAAAACTCTGGATCTTTACAGCAGCAGTAGTTGATATAATGCATGTTTCACTGATCTAGCAGCATTTTTTGGAAAGGAACGTGTCCGGGGTGTTTTAAAACAAGGTAGTTTTAGTGTCCATCCAAACTTTATTGAACACTGTAAACTAAACCCATGTTCTTCCCATTCAAAGCACATGCTTTTTCTTGATAACTGCAACATGATGGCTAGAGGTAAAATACCAACCTAGAGAGGTACCTCCTGGGCCAAAGCAATTAAATTAGCAGTAGAAGTTTGTTGTTGTTGTTGTTGCTTTTTGTCCAAGTCTTGAATTACTAAGCAAACCATCTTTATACCCCGGTAACGAGGTGATGAATCAGCAGCTGCAATTAAGCTTACAGTCATGGATGCTGGGAAGGAAACAGCAGGCCAGCCCGAGGAAGAGTCATTCATACACTAAAACCCTCTTCTGTTGTGTAAATTGGCCACTGGCAGCAGCTTCCTGTACAAGGGCTTCCCCAGATGTGCAGCGCACTTCAGAACCTGCTGCTGTTGAGAGCCCTCATTATAATGGATGCTAATGAGATCAAATCCACATCCACAGCGATTCAAGAGAAACAACACCAATGAATTACAGACATCTCTCTTTAGAAGGTCAATATGAAGACGTGTGGTGGCAATTTAAGCGACAGGATTTGACATGCTAAAGAGCTCTGTGTGTAACAAAAATACACATTATTAATGGGTAAAGCCCCATATGCAAAAAGCTTTAGAGCCCAGCAGGAAATAAACACAACTGCCAAGTCTTTAGATAATAAAATACAAGTTTGAGTCATTTTTGTTCTGACACTAGTTTATGTTCAAGATCAGTCTGTTAAACAACGACTAACTTTGAAGTTTTACAGAATCAGTGTCAGGAATGCACAGGGCTTCCTCTCTGCCTCAAGCACCCTCCTGCAACAGTCCCCTGAAGTGCTCTAACTGTGTCACAGGGACCTCACTCTTCACAACGGTCAGCAAGTCCTCGGGTCTCAGAGGGGTATCAGCCAGAACAGAAACAATTCAGCTAAGTACCACTTTCAGCTCATCCTGTAAACACTGCAAACTGCACTGGTGCTGCCCAGCGCTGGCTGCATTAAAGATGACATCGATATTTCACATCATGTCCAGGATACACAAGTATACAGTAAACTCCATCATGACACTATTTTAAAAACTGTAGATGAGGTCCAAAACAGCAGAGGATTACATCCTCCTTCTCTTCTAATCCAATTACACATACAGACCACCCTAAAAACATGATTTATTCTATATATTAACTTGGAAATGTCTCAGATTAATCCAGTATCCTCTTTTAAAGACACTCAGGATGGTACCGAATCATTTTCATGCAGGCCACCACTTAAAAATGCCTGGTTTTAAGGCAAACAGGTATTAAGACAGGCAGCCTTTAAGAGGTTATCCTACTAACCTACATTACTGACACATTAGCGCACAGCAGTATATTTAAAGGACCTAGAATAAGTTAAGCAATAGCTATCTTGATATACAAACAGGGCTGTGTGAATATGTCCTGACAACCAGAAATGCTAGAGAGGCCAGAGAAACATTAAGATTTTGGGCTAAGCCAGCTTTTAATGGGTGGAGTGGGATTCCCATAGTGTTCACACCCATTAGAGTGAGTGGCAAACAAGCAGCTGCCTTTCCACTGAAATTCGTTCCAATCTGTACCAGAATTAACAGACACATTATTTGTCTTGAAACTTCCCCCTGAGTAACAATCACATTCCGATCAAACGATTCCACCAAACCCTAACACACTAAATTAAAGACATAAGCAGACAAACAAAAAAATCCAAAGCAGTACTAATGGCCCTCTGACAGTTTCTGCAGGGACATTTTATGAATTAGCCAGAAATATAACTCACAAACTACTGTGAACGATTACAACCACCAAAGAAACGCTGCCACTACCCCTACCCCACCAGGCAGCAGCTTTCATGCACTCTTCCAAGCGTGCGAAGGTGACGAGTGAAAACAAAACACCCCTTATCAGCTGCGAAGTTGTAACACAGCAGAGGACAGCAAAGCAGCACCAACCCCAGCC
>VZRE01009121.1:656399-674764 GCA_013396775.1 Cephalopterus ornatus
AGCCAAAAAACCCCCAAAAAAACAAAAAAAAACAAAAACAAAAAAAAAAGAGTCTTTTAGTAATTGGTTAGATTGTTTGTAAGGTAATTGGAACACTCTTCCTTCCCCAACCCCTGGGAGTTATTCCCTACGCTATACCTATCCTATGACCAAACAACACTGGAGTGTTTAAATTCAGTGCAAGAAGAGTAATTTTAGGACATTTAATTTCACTCTAAACAAAGGCAAAAGTTTATCTATATAGACATCCAAACGCCAACATATTTGGTACAGTGTAATGAATTACATCCATTTCACCTTCAGAGGTAATGCTCTTGTAGTGCTCACCTGCATTCCACAAAGAAAGTGTTTGAAACAGTATAATGTGGTAGACTCAACGCTTTAAAAAAATTTATTCAGCTGGAATTGGAACTCCCTAACATTCACAATATAATTTAGAATGCACTCGTTACATGAAGAGCAGATAAAGGACTTAAACAGTTTCACATACCAGTTAAGATATTCCACATGCTCCTTCCCCACCTACAATACTGACATCTTGGTTGTGGTTTTTTTTTTTTTTTTTTAGTTTTTTTTTTTTTCCTTAACAAATACTCAGTTCAACTTGTGTACCTGCCTACCTCCCCCGTTTCTACAGCAGACATACAGTGACAACAGTGAGAGGATATGGGACACTGCCTTATTCAGTGTTTGGACCCTGGAAAGGAGTAGGCCTAGCTACGAAATCGAGCTTGACAAAGAGCTGAACATGAAGTGCTTCAGCAACTGAGGCAGAGCTGCTCTCAGGAAGAGCCGTCTCGTCACGCAGAGAGGAAAAGAATCGGTGGCTGAGCAGAGGGGAAAGGGGGAAGTAGCCTAACCACACCTCCCCCCAAACCCTCAGCTTCACCAAAAAGAGCTCAAAACCAAACAAAATCGGTTATCTGCAAGGTCTGCAGGAGGAAATGCCACGTGTTAAGATGACCCACTCCAAATCCCAGATCGTTTGTCAACACTTAACAGGGCTTTAGCCATGCACAGTATCATATGCTATAGACTGTCTAACCCCCTCCTTCCACCCCTTCTTCCTCTTTTCCCTCCCCCCAAAAGAATGAAGTTAATTAATTACAGTTTCACTACTTGTTTCCCCATACATCCCCCCTAGTTTTTCTCTTTTGAAGGCAGAGGGGTTGTCAAAGACATTGATAGCTTTTCTTTAAAGAATTACCAAATTTTAAGGGATATAAAGACATTGGTGCATTTAGGAATTTACACATTTGTAAAAAAAACTAGTTATAAAACTGCATTTTTTATCACCTAGCACTTTCAAGATTCATTGTTATATTTCACTAATTAATATATTAAATTAAGCCAAGGTTTAGACTGGAAAAATTCTACCAATCTACTTAAAAACAGAAAAGAATATTTAAAACCAAAAATGAAAAGGTTAGTTATGTTACATTCCAAAATCCACAGCCCATTATATTAAATGCATTCTTTCTACAGGAATGATGCTCTTTAAAACAGATGATTGCAAATATTTTACTGCTAGACACTCCATTACATTGGATAGTGTGACTGGAACCTGTGGATGGTGAAATCTTGAGGTTTGTCCAAGTTTCAATGTAAGGTGTCCAAGGTCCTCTCCCAGAACCATGTTTCAAAACAAAAAAAAAAACCCGAAACAAAACAAAAAAAATCACAGATCAAGTTCTTATGACTTTTTTTCAATCTTTCCTTGGCTTTCTGTTTCTGGGTGATCTATTCACAGTTTCCTCCTCCTGCAAGAAAGTAATTTGTGTAAACATCACGGAAATAAAACCTAAAATTATCTTTAATAACCATTTTGTGAAAACCTACAAAGAATAATCTACTTTCACTTCTACATTAGGATTTGCTTTTTGAAAGGACCTACTGCTGTAACTACTTTGTGGCAAACAGCCAAGTCCTTGTTTTCACAGTGGAGGTACACTGTTTGCTGGGAGCACTCAACAGCTTCTGCTGCTGGGAGAATCCTTTAACTTCAAGCAACACTCCACCCATTTTTAAGTCAGCCATTATGTCAGTGTGGAGCACTAAAAGGTCACATCCTGGCTGCACACAAAGCTGAATGAGCTTTTTGCCTCAAGAAGATGCATTCCATGCAGTCCCACTCCTCTGCGAAGGCAGGCTCTACGGCAGTGCCTTTAGCAAGGTGCCCAGCTCTGCTCAAGCTGGCCACAGCAATTCCTATTCCACAGGGTGATTAAGTTTTCCAAAGTTCTGATGGTGGGAGGGAGTATCACATGAGCCAGGTTAACTTTTAACACTGCAGTAAGCTCTGTTCTACATAAACTAAGGAAAAAAACGCACAAGCTTCCCTCAAAGATCAAGCACTCTTACCTCTGATGCACGTTTCCTGTCATCTTCCTCCTCCTCTTCCTCCTCCTCTTGACTAGCATTTCCTGGATCAGCATCACCTTTCTGCTTTTCTTCTAAGGGAAATTTAAAAAATTATCATTCTCATTTCTGACTTATCTTCAGTTCACCACTGCCTTTACTCCATGTCTGCCAATCCTACTGGTTTATTCTGTCAGGGAGAAGAATATTGTTCAAGATTATCTACTTTACCTACCCAGCTTTTCCTCATTTGCTTCCTCTTCCTCCTCTTCCTCTTCTTTTTCCCCTTTGTCTTTTTCTTCCTCTTTCTCATCCTCCATCACATCAGGCTGAGGAGCATCAGTCTTTTTGTATTCTGCAGCACTTGGCTGTTTCTAAAAGACAATGTCAAACCCGGGCAATTATTTGTGGCATTAAGGCACATTTTACTGAACCTCTTTTTAAACATGATACTAATTATCAGAGGAAATGCATTACCTTCCCAGAACAGCAGAAAAGGACAACAAGGAACACTGGCAAAGCCACAGTGAGGATGTAGACTACCCAAAGCCAGGGACGCTCTTCAGCAGCTGCCATCATCTGGCCCACAACACCAGGCTGTAGGACAAAGAGAACTGTCAAATTTCATCCCATACAGCAAATTGTAGCACTTAAGTTTAAGGTACAGAATTTTCAAATACACTTTTCGCAACTTTAAACATTATGTTTCATACCTAAAAAAAAAAATAAAGCTAACTTGCACAAGTACTTTTTTCATGGTTTAAAAATTAAGAATTAGGCTGAACAGTCCAATTATCAGAGCAAAAACTCAGGAGAGAGCAGTGAATACTCATAATTACTTTTAGCAACCATTACCATACTGTAATTAGGAATTAAGGCTCCAATCTGGTTTAGCATAACCCTCAGCCTTGGCACATACAGGTATATACTGACAGAGGCTGTGGCAAAGAACAGCAGCAATGCTTCTACTGTTCCACTCAGCAGCACAATTGAACTTTCATCTCTCACCTCTGCAGCACCATCAGCTGCCTTTTTCAGTCCCCATCCATCATTGGCCCAATCATCAGCCACAGCTCTTTCAGTACAGATGATAAAGTTGTCAAAAAAGATGTCAGATGTCATGGACCATAACTCAAGTCCCACAGCAGTGAAGGGAGTCATCTTGAAAGGTTCCAAGTCTTCAAAAAAATCTGGGTTTGGAATCTTCCTCGGTTTCCATATACCCTAGGAAAGACAAAAGACATTCTGCCTCACCTAATAGAAAGTAACTTCTAGTTCTCAACCCCTTTTGAATGCAGAGAAATAACAATCCTTTGTACTTAATTACAATGTCTATGGGTGCAACTCAGCAGGTTTTGGAAATCAATTTAAAGAAGTGAAGCCTGGTAAGAAAGGATTTTGAATCTGTCCACTTGAAACACAGTGCAATTATAACAGCATTTGAATTCTTAATTGCACCTGCTGAACCTACATCAGCCTGCTTTTTGTAAGAGAAATGCTGCATTGGCCACCAGTTTATGCAACGGAAACACCAACCTGATAGTTCACGTTATCAATCATGGGAGGCTTCCATTTGCCTTTGTAGTTTGGATTGTCAATCATTGGGCGCTGCCAGGTACCACAGCCAGGAGCTGCCTCACATTTAGGATTTGCAATCTGAGGTGCCTCCCATTCACCATCCATATCTTCATCCCTGAAAAGGGAAACAGAGTTTTGAAGTCCACCCCTTGCCTTCATAAAGCATAAGACTTGGGCGAAGAGCAGCTCCTGAGAAAATTAATACTTCTACCATGAACTGGAGATACTGAAACTTTGTATAACATAGGTCTGTAGATAAATATACTGTAGAAGGAACCAAGATTTCAAAGACTAACTGAAGCACAGAGGTTCAACAAAAGCCAGTCCCTGAGCACAGACTGCCCCACTGCCCCTTCTAAGTAGGTACAACTGCAAGATGAACATCTCTGTCCTCTTCTGCTTCAAATCACAGAAGAGTTGAAAAATGCAGAGGTGAATGCAGGATAAAACTCCTCAAACCAACTCTGCCGCCTTCTTTTGAAGCAAAACAGCCCAAATTGGAGACTTTGTTAGCAAGTGACAATGAACCAGCTATTCTGATACTTGTAAAAGTCAGTACCAAACCCATGAAATATTTGCTGTCATTTGCAACAGGCAGTAAACTTACCAATCTTCAGGCTTCTCAGCATCAGGGTCTGCTACATATTCTGGCTCATCATCCAGCCAGCCCTCTGGTTTCACAGCATTTTCATCTGCGATCTTGGCAGGAGCATCCTCATCCCTGGAGAGCAGAACATCATGTACTAACACACACAGCACACACTCTTAACCCCAAGGCATGATTCTACAGACCCTGAACAAGTCCACTGATGTAGACAGCCAGCCACCTTCACTCCTGTCAGGTTAACTCCACGATTTCAGAAAGGAATTGCCTTGCAATCTGTTGCTTATACGTGCGCCTCATGGCATGTCATGGTGCCCACTGCAAGGTAATCCTAATTTTTTAAAAGCCAATCTAGAAAGAGCATATTACAGCAAATCCCGTATCTTGGCAGTCACTGCAAACACACACTTGAGCTTGAAATTGAGTCTATCATTCACAAAGCACTGGCTCAAAGCCAGAAAAGCCAGGATCAGTTTCTGATTTAGGGAATCAGATTTTTCAGCCACTTTTAAGCATGGCATTACACAAACAACTACTAACAGCTTTCAGTTACACCTTCTACAGCTCATCTTTGGATCTCCTAAGGATGAAAACAACAGCTAGCATAGGTGTTTCTGTAAAATCTTTGTCTGTGGCCAACACAATAACAGGAGAATTAAACAGAAATTCCCAGAGGATGTGGAACCTGTCTGCCTTTGTCTACCAAAGCACTGCTAAGATGCCTAAACTGACTGTATTCTGATCACATTACTCAAAATCTTCAGTAAGTCATCTGAGAGAAACTTTGATCAGGACCAAATTATCAGGCTAAGGACTCCCTCAATTCCACCCCTCCATCAGTTTACCAGTCATCTGGTTTAACAGCATCTGGGTCTGGGATTTTTGGTCTCTCATCCCAGTCCTCTGGCTTCTGGTCATTTGGGTCCTCAATCTCTCGGGGTGGATTCACAGGAGGAGACATATCATTTAGCAAATTCCCACTGTTGACAACCGTTTGATCCACCAGTATCTCAAAACTATTATCAGGATTCAAGACTGTAAGGAAAAAAAGTTGACGTAGTCATTCCATATACGATACAAAACATGAGTCATAAAGCATCACTCATCCCCACCGTACAATCCAAGCTACCACCCACCCAACAACTGCTTTAAAGAACTGCTAAGGACCTTTCTCCTTATGCCAAAGTATAACTAGTGGTGATGTACCACAACTCACCTTGTTAGAAAGCAGACTTATGGCAGGAGTCCTACTTTAAACATGCTACAAGCACAGAGAGGTTTGTAGAGTGATTTAGCAGTTACCACAAGTTGACTTTGGCACAGTAAGTATTGCTTTAGTAGTAACAATGTATATATTCACATTCTACTCAAGACTAAGACTTCCTACTACTGACTAACAAGATTTTAATCTCACTACTTTATTCAGTAGGAAAAGCTGAAGTACTGCCTGATAGATTTTAGTCATAGCTAATAGAGCAGACACAATTTCAAGAACCCCCAAGTTTGTCTGGTACTACAAAAGCAGCAAAAAGAACAACACTATGCCTCTAAATCTAAAGCACACTGTAGTACCCCAAGTTACTCAGGGGCAGCATTCAGGTAGTTCATAAATGCTAATGATTATTTCAGATAACTGCTCTGAAATTCAGTTCTCCTTTAAGTATTAAGTTCAAGGCCTCGTGACCCTTCTCACACGAAACCAGACTTCCCATAAGGATGAAATAAGCCTTTGTAGAGATGTCCAGTTTTTGCATTTGAAGCTTTCAAGTGGTTTTTAGTTGTATGGTGCATTGCACAAACACTCAGTTGTTCATTTGGCTCACTTTACGAGCTTTTGATTCAGGAAATGTTGCAGTTATTAACATGCACATTTAACAGTCACCATACCTAGAGTATAAAGATGAGTCTTCTTATCAGTAAAGTAGCTCTTCAGGTCTGCATCTGGACGCTTTGCATGTTTCTCCTCATATTTGCCAGTCTTTGGGTTTTTGTGCCGGAAGATGAAGTGCAATTTATAGTCCTCTCCACATTTGTCAGGGCCAAACATTATTGTATATGGAGTTTTGTCATGGAACTGGTCCTTTAAAAACAATGCAAAACTTCACTCCATCATTTTGAAATACAACTTAAGTCACTGCCTGGCATAAGAACTCCCAATTAGTTACAAATTATTCTGCAACTTGGATATCAAGCCCCACACGAAAGCTTGTATTCCTCACATAAGCCTCTAGAAAAAACACCAGAATGATCTCAGCTACTTCATTTTGCACCTTCAGTCTGTACTTTTCACATGGAAAACACCAGCTATATAAGTATTATCAGAAAGATTAGTATAAGTGACAACCACAATGTTTTAGTATATCTCTGCATCGCAATAAACGATTTCAAGAACTATCAACAAAGAAGTATCAGTTACACGCAATAAAGAATGAGTAGCTAGTTCAACCAGTTTCTTTCACACAGAGTGATAAGCAGCATTAAAAGTGAGGCCGAGTTGTATTTATGAGCTGAGGTTCTGTGTCAATCTGGTATCTAACTGGATATAATCATTTCACCATTGAACACTGCAAGTCTACTTGTTCTTGCTAATGTTATTCTTATAATTCAATGCACATACAAAACTGATTGGGCAGCCAAGAAATCTTCTGGGTCCTTGTGGTTGTTTTGGATTTTTTTTGTAAAACTTTGGAATCTCTATTAATAATACTACTCCCATGAGACTGCAGAAGGAAAGAAGAAAGACGGGTAACAAGCCATAAAAGGTACATCCTATAAAGTCTAGGAAGAAGGCTCAAGAAAACCCACAAGCTACAAAAACACGTGCAAGGTGACCCAGCAGTTCAGCTTTGTCTGAAGAGGCACTTCAAGGGAAGGGTATGGTTGAGAGGACAGAAAACAATTCTTAAGCCTTAGGAATTGTGTCATGGTCTCTTCCATCAAGCACAATTTTAAGACAATGCATTCATGGGTCATTTACGAAGCAAATAGTTCTGTATAGGTCATGTGTGCAGCTGAACATGTGAGATTGTATCCAGTCCAACTTCTCGAGACTTAAATATACCCAGTAACTTACACATGGGTTCACATGTCAAAGGAAAGGTAAAAATGCAAGGTGTAATTTTAGTAATCTGCATTAGTCTGTTTTAGAAGATGAAACATGGAATCTTCCTTCTGTGCTGAGTTTCCTGAAGAGATTTCTCCTCAGACCACTCTCCTAAGCACCTCCTCCTTGGTCTTACAGCCCAGGGAAATATGAAGTGTTGCAGAGTTTGGCAAAGGTCTGCAACTGCTCAGCTACCAGGGAACTCCAGTTTCCACTCAAGGGGCCATTACATTTCAGTATTTATCCTCTCCAACTGGAAACACTGGGAGAATGCTCGGTGCAAAGTATTTGGGCAATCAGGCCCCACTGCCTTCACTGAAGAGGTTTCTTCAGGAAGAAGCAAAATGAAAAACCTTTCTTTCACAGCTAATACTCAAAGTAGTAACATTACTCACCAGGTTCAGCTCTGGGGTTTTTGAAAGCAATTTCACATAGGCCCCACCACACTCTATTCCATTTTGGAAGTTTACCTCATACCTAATTTTAGTTTTGGATAGAAAGGGGAGAGAACATGTTACACATGAGGAAAAATTACCTTTGTAATACACAAATACAATTTTTAGATACAAATTAAGAGTAAGATTGTTTTGGTTTTGGTTGCTTTAAATCACTTGCCCAATGAATATTAAAAATACACAGTACACTCTAAGGATTGAGAAAATATTCACATGGGCCTAAGAAACAATAAAAACTAGAGATTTAGAAGACTTAACCTAACAGAAAAGATTAAAGAAATCGAGGGCTGGTCTAGATTATGATCTATAAGTAGAAAGAAGGAAGAAAAAACTTTCCAATATACCAGACACTGCAACAGAGATTGAGGTGAGACAATTATTTTCCCCATAACTACCACAGCAGACAGACAACTCAATTTGCAAGACTAACAAAGGGAAAACAACTTGGGTCCTAGGAGAAGCCCCTTCAGGGTTATATGCATACATCAGAACATTTAGGGACACCAAGGAGCCTGAAAAAGGCGAAACATCTTTGTCAGGAATAGGCTAAGTATGCTTGACCCTCTCTCAATGCCAGCAGCTGGAGTGGATGACCACTGGGATTTATTTTTAGCCTTGTATTTTAAGCCAAAACTAAACAGTCATGCAAAGCAAAGTGACCAATTCATTATCTTGTGCAAATATGAATTAGTTTACTCTTTGTTTAAAACTGATAAAGTCGATAATAATCCACAATTCAGCTGTTCTCACTAAATTATTTTTTCCCCTGACTTGCTGGTCTAACACACATCCAAGTATATTCTTCTACATTGGTCGTGGCCAAACAGAGCTACAAAAGTTGTTTGTTTTCCAGCAAATGAATGAAGACAGAGGAAGGAGGAAACAAGTGCATCTTTACCCCTCTGTCCACTCCACCTCAGAAACAGGGGGCAGCTTATTGCATAATAAAGTGCACCGACCTACATACAGCCCAGCTTTCGTTCAAAGGGACAAGGACTTCCAGAATTAGCAGTACAAAAGTCAGTTGCCTGACCTTGTTACTACAATGAAATCAACTGAACTGAAGCCACGAGACAGGTTACCAAGTCTGGTTTACATAGGCTTCAGGAAGACCCATGCTGTTCCCAACTTTCCCCTTTGGGAATCTGGGTTACTATTCTACTCTTCATTAAACAGTATAATAGGTTACAGCATCTTGTGTCATGTAGACCCACAGTCAACACCAGCTCAGTTATGGAATTAACCTCAGCCTGCTGTCCTGTCATTCTGGAAACAAGAGAACACCAAGTTATCCTTTACTTACTGTATAATAAGGGGTTTGGTATCAAACACAAATGGCTTTGAAAGTTTAGATGAAATTGCATGATGCTTGGCTCGGGTTACCAGTACAAGCCCTTTGTCTCCTGGAAGCTTAGTGTCCTTCATGTCTTGGACTTCCCATTTACCTGGGGAGAAATTAACCAAATGTTACTAGTTTTTAAAATCTCCAAGTGGATCTTTTGCCTGAATTAGAACTTCATATTGTTAGCCAGGTATGCAAATACTCCTTCCATTTTCTTCAATGAATATTTTAGTTGGGAAACAGAAAAGAAAGCCTTGCACCTCTTCTTCAGATATGACAAACGACTTCAGAAACATTTATCATCCAAAACCTGGATTTAACTCACCATCATATTTTGCAATCTCATCATCCGTATCATCTTTCTTGGCTCTGGAAAGGATCCATCTAGAAGACAAACATCCAATGGTTGAAAAACCATCCTTTCTCCCTTACATACACTAAAAATCCTGCTCTTAAGACAGCCCTTGCTGTCCTATGAGTACACCCCGGTGTCTTGATCCCCCAAGGAGCCCTACTCCCAAGCCTGCAAACTTTTTTGCATGTTCCACTTCCCTCCCCCAAAGCAGGATCACAGCCTCCTGAGAGAGTGTCTCACTCTTGATCAAAAAAAGTAAAAGTAGTACCTCACCATCCTCACATTTACCTGAGGAAAGTAAAAAGTCAGATGAGGATTAAACCATTACACTTGTATGCCTCACCTGCCCCTTGTTGCTAGAGCTTAAGGAAATACTGGTTTAGTTCAGCGCTTTAACAGCCAGCCTCAAGAAGGCACTGCTGTAAATCCTCACCAGCCAGGGCCCTTTGATTCAGTTTTGAATGACACCACTTCTACAGAGAGGGTTTCACTGCCTTTCCCCAAGACTTTAAACTATTTGCTGTACTGAATCATCCTTCAGATAATACTCACCCATCCAGAGTTCCTTTATCAAACGACTCTGCAAAATACACTTCACCAGTTGGGACTGGGGGCCTGTAGGTAACCTATTGGAAAAGAGAGGCACTTATGCACCTTTCAACACAAATTCCCTACAGAAATACCGGCACATAAAGCTCACATTCCTCCTCTACACTCAAGTACAGCTCTCCTGGATGCCCTTGCAACATAAATACAGAAGTTACATAAATACTGCTGTTTGTGCCAAGCTGTAGTGCTCTTGCCTGCAACTAAAACTCAAGTATATACCTAGCTGGGAATATTAGTGTTAACTCCTGATAATCACATCACACATTCCAAGGTTAGATCTAAGTCTTCTGGAAGAAGGAGGGACATGAGAATAGAAACAAAGCACTCAAGCTTAAATTCAGGCCCTACTCCCAGATAACATCTTTAATGACAGCACAACATATTAAAGGTTAGTAAAGTAAAGACAACTCTGAACAGACCCACACTAACCTCAACACAAGCAGCAATTCAATTTTTAAACAAAAGTTTCATGCCAAACCTTTGGAGCTGGAGGAGGACTGCTCGTTTCAGATTTTGACTCTTCTACCTCCTCAATGCCATCATCCAAGTCATCCTCGATATCAACTACATCATCAGCATCGTTGTCTTCATCCATATCATGTGCCTGGGCAGCAAGGATCCCAAGAGCTAGCAGGGTCACATACAGTAGCCATTTCAGCTCCATGGTCTGGATAAATGAGAGAAGGCAGAGAGGTCGAGCCAGCACTGGCGCACAGAGCGACGTGTTGCTTCTCGGTATAGACCCAAGCATCCAAGGCAACAGGTGAAGTGCCTCGTCATGCCACGGAAAGAAAAGTGCAAACTTATCTTTTCAGCCCCGTTATTTACTGCATCTGGCTGGCTGAGACAGCTCTAAAAGCTGGAGAGGAATACAACATAAAGCTAAGTATTTAATACAGAACAGATGTTAACTGAGTGGAGAACCATGCTGCAGAACTGTCATCATTTTGCTCTTTGGCTGCCACAGCCCCCGAGCAGGACAGCAGACACGTACACACCACCACAACTTACGTGGCTGCAAAAGCCTAAGGAGAAAACCTATTTTGTGCTCATGAAGGACTTTAAATGCAGCATGCAGAAACTGAAGCTTTCATTCAGTTCAGAAATTGAAATACAATTTTCTAGTTCTTCCAAGCAGAGAGTAACCCATGGAGTAATCAATCCTCATCTCCTGTTCAATATATCTTTTTGTCCTTTCAGCTGCGGAACTCTGGTGTTTTCAACCACCAACCACCTTCCCCAGGTTTTATTCTGGAATTACTGCCAACAGTCATAGATATTACTGGCAGATGTCTACAAGCAGTTGAGGCTACTGAGGCAGACCCAGTTGATTCGATTCCCTTCTTTCAATCTCTAATTTAACAGGATGATCAAAGAAAGAACAGCTGTTAACTGAGGCTTTACAGAATTGAAATATAACAAACTAATTCATAAGGTGCTCCTAAAACATTTGTCACACCTAAAACATGGTAGATGTTGGCAAGCCATAGCTTAAAATATCTTGTAAGTAAAATTGGTTTCAATTTGATTTTCTTGCTAGAAAACCTACAAGATTACTGTACCTTTAGGTTGATACAGAAGGCAACACTCCTAGAATGCTGCTCAGTTTTATCTGGCCAAAAAAAATACAATAACCTACGCCTTGCTCGCCTTTTCTCCTCTGCGCCTCATCCCAAATTTTTCTTCCAAAACCAGAGTTGTAACTGACACTAATTCTTTTTGAAAGCAAGTATAAAACCAAACATCCCCTCCTTCCCTTACACTCCTGCCTCAGGCTGTAGCCCTGCAGACTTACAAACATAACTCAAGCAGAGTTAACAGTGCCTGTAGGGGCCTAAGATCATGCTAGAAAACAAACTTTCAACTTTCCAAAGCATGTTTAGGCAACTAAAAGAATTTACAGACTTAAAGGCTTATCAGCACTACCCGATACTCCAAAATTACACTGCATACCAGATCTACCATTCTTAGATTATTCTTTAACTTACTTCTGATGACAGAGGGGATGTTTCATAAGTACAACAAGAACTGTATTTTAAAGACTTGTGCTGAGGTCACATCCAGTTTGTCACTACAGCAACACACAATTGCAGCCAGTTTTCCAACAATAGCGATGGCCTTGAGGATTATTGTCCAAATGCGTGAGCACACATCTCCCCCCTCAGCTGAGGCAACTGCACCCAAACACCTCTGAGCCAAAAGGACAATCTTTCCAGAAGGAGTTGCTGATTAAAATTTCCAAGGGCTGTTATATACAAGCAAAACTTGGGGTTTTCTACTGCACAGCGTACAGCCAAAACTGAACACAATTTCTGACCCCTTAGCAGTTCGTAGCTCTTATTACTGGTGTGGAAATCACACCACAAAGCCAAGGAATGAGAACAGTCAGGAAACCATCAGTACCCTTCAAAGGTTCAGGTTCTTCTTGTACAGATAAGATGTTCTCTGAGTAAACCAGAGCCCACCAGCACAAAACCAGTACAGAAAACATGAGCCTGAAATTTCATCTGAAAAAGTGATCTTTAGAGCTCTGCCCTGTGCGACTGAAGCAAGAAAAGACGGGATGGTACAAGGACACCTTTCCAAGGAAAGGGTTTCACTTTGTCTCACCTTACCAATAGGGCCTCACCAAGTACTTTTGTAATGGAGCTAAATTCAGTAAAAATTTATAACTGCTTACAAATTATATTATGCAGATAGAACGAGCACTTTATGATTTGGAAAGTGATATGAGGAAGTTAAAGTTAAAAGTGAGCCAATTCTCTCCTTCTAAAAGGGAGGAGTTTCTGCACCCCTCCTCCAAACCTTGTGCAAAGGGTATTAATGGTTGAGCATGCAAGTAATCCCTTCAGCAATCTCACCACTAGCCAACCAGCAATAAAGTTTTGGTGAAAGAATTAAATCATCCCCCACAACTTTCTTGCCAGTACTGACTCCATATTTAACAATTACCTACTTCACAATCCCCGCCCCCCACTATAACCCTTTGGAAATATTTACCAAAGTCCATTTGCTGCTGACAAATGATTGCACCCAAGTGGCAAAGCCACATGGCCTCATACCGCAAGGCTGCTCCAGAAATTCTTCTGTCAAAGCATTCTAGTGGAACCAGACAATTCTGCCAGTGACCACACAGCAAGGGCAGAAGCTTTGGCACTGCAAATCTGTACTCCTGGTAACAGCCACAGGTACCTACTCTGCAGGTGTACATTTATCAGTTAATGTTCTGCCCAAATTTGAGGCCTCACTGACCCTCACTTCAAGGGAGAAGTACTGTCTGATCAAGTTTCCAAGCAAGCTTAGTTCTTCCTCACCCCCCCAAAAAATAAAGCTAAAAAGTCCTGAAGAGAAGCTAATCCAGTCCTATGTCTTATAATCATTGGCAAGCAGCAGTCACAGGTTTGTACCCCTACAGAAAGCTGCTTAGGACACTTCCTACACATTAAATCAGTCCCAAATTCGACATAAGCTACCATTCATACACCTTAAGTACAGGCTGGTAGCTTCTTCTGCAACTGCCAGTTAACATGCCAAGCTCCTTATTCTGTTTAACCTGTAACAATATACAAACTGACTGAATTATAAGGAAATAAAAGACACTATGTTCTCAGAAGAGCAATCTAAGAGAAGCACACATTTTCCATATTTAAAAAGCTACTTCTATCCATAATGGATGTACTGCTACAGGAGAAAATTTCAAATTCACTTCACAAAATCCTTAGGGACACAACATAAACACAATTATGCCCTAGTAAATCGGGTTATTCCTAAATAAGAGAGGAGGAAAGCAGGAAAGAGAAGAAACTCAGGTTTTATACAAAAAAGGCATAAATCAAATTTTAGTGGAGCTTTAAGTTGCTGGCAACTACAGGTGTTCAATTAGTCACCTAAAATGTAGTCTGAACCTTCAGACACCCAGCCACCTACTCTATTATGATCAGACTTCTCCCTTGAAGTGTCCAATTTTCAAGCAATTACCATTGTTAGCCAATTTTTTGTCTGCCTGCACTTCCCTTCTTCAGCTTTAACTGTGCAATAGTTCTGAAGGTTGGTGTATTTCTGATCATGCCATTGCCGAGAGCCATTAACAAAGGAACACTTTCATAATAGGTGAGAGCTTCTGACGTCTCCAGTCTACTTCAGTGCAACCCTTCCTTTCACCATAACAACGTTTCAAGCCAGAGATGACTAAAACTCCATCTACTTTTTTTTAATACTGTCTTCAGGCACTTACAGACATGGGCACACCACTGAGACCACAGGGAAAACTACTGCAGGGTAATCCCAAAGTACAAACTAGGACGAGAGTTCAAGACTGCCAGGGCTACAGATCACTTGTTTTCCCTCTGTGCCCACCCACAACCAGCTTCTAAACCAGAAAACCTGAGAGTTGATGGTTAAGCACTGTTCACCTGACTGTCAAAAGGCTGAGGTATTTTCCCCTGGGATTTACAGGACCTATAACAGAACACTGAAAAGAGACACCTGGAACAGCTGCGCTACAGACTTTACTTTTTACAAAGTCAAAACGAAACCAAATTGGAGATTCAGAGAGAGAATCAGCTTCTTGCCCCAGAAGTGGCACTCTCAACACGTGGCTACGGGATTGCTACTTTTGGAGTTCAAGGCTTTCAGGAAAGTCATGCAGTTTCAGAGATTAATTTTTATTTAGAATTGCCCTTTCTCTGGGCATAAAGGGAAAAGTTCTTCTCAATTATTGACATGACACTGGAAACACTTGGCTCATACAGCAAACAGTTGTCACCATTCTCTCTACCATATACATGTCCTGTGGAGGAACAGAGAGTGAAAGGGCTCACAAAAAAGATGATCAAGCCCTCTGCTATCATACTTCCAGAACATACTGTTTAGTAACTTCCCTGTCAGGTCAAACAGAGCCTGCAAAACCAGTTTAATCATCTCCTTGGTTACTAATCTATTTCAGTGGTTCATCAAGCCAGTTCTTAACACAGCATATTTCAGAACGTATAACTACATTTGAATGGCTACTGGCTACGTAGTTTACTACTTACTCATTTTTTAAAAGAATTAACAGTCACATTAAATGGGTCTTACTAAAAATAAGTCACTTACTATGAACTACACCTCGGCAATTTAACTGGATGAGCATCAGTGGTTTCTATTTCAGCAGCATCTGAAGTCTCAGCTGAATGACTTAAGTATAGAAAGAGCAAATTCCACTAGCAAAGTCCTGTGTTCCAAACACTGGATTTCAGTGTGGTATTTACAGCAGAAGCACACCAGCAAAAACAAGCACAACGCATCCTCATACAAAGCAAGAATTCGGGAAGAAAAATTTAAAGACACAAAAGTAAAGAAATTTCATCACAACACACAAAGAAAATGCAAAGAAACAAGACTAGAAAGGCTGAGACACAGATATCCTTTTTCCCTCTTAAATGAGTTTTTTGTGGTTTCTGAGTAAAGGCTTGATTACCCCACTTGTTAGTGCACTAGTTTCTTAAAGTCAGAACTACTGAAGAGCAGAGGAAATCTCTTGCACAGCTCACTATCTCTCTGCCTTCCACATCCTGCCTCCTCTGCGGTGCCAGGGTAACTGTTTACACAGCCTCATGATGAACCAGCTGGTTTAAGATGGCTCGAAGTCCTGCCCTGTTATTTTAACCCTGAATCAATACTCCAGGCCAACCCAGCAAAAGCAGAGAGCTGTAGCAGTACAAGTGGAAGGACCATGAGATAAAGTAGCCGAGGATAAAGGAAACAAAGCTGTTGGCAGCAGAGTCAGCTTAATGCCACAGTTTCAAGCACAGGTCTGTCACCTGCACCTGCCTGACCTGTCTTTGGGCAGACTTGGGGGATGGACATACAGCAAAGCTGAACAACTGTGAGGTCAAACACTGTAATATCCACTCCCAGTACAGCACCTTTCCACCCCTCTAAGGGTGGGTATAACAAAATTATGTTCATATATATGCAGCAACTCATATGGTGCAGACAAGACTTTTTCCCCTTATATATTCAGTTTTGCAGCCAGACAATTTCCAGCATTGTGAAGATTCTGCATTTAGCATCATAACTCAACGAACAGCAGACAAGGCTAAAGCAAAACCACCTTGCTTACAAGGGCCCAGAGGCAGGAGCTCTCTGTGGAGGTGGTTTGCCTCCCTTCCCCTACTTTTTCTTTGAAGGAGGGGGTTGCTACATGAAGAAAAAAGTCTCCTGGAAAGGATTAGCCAAACCTCTCTCGGAGAGCCCCACAGAAAAAGCTGCCTCTTGTTTGGGTTGTAGAAAGCACAAAACCAGGCAAGGGATTAGGTGTGAAAGGGGACAACAACAAGGCTTGCTTTTAATAGGCATTTCAAATATGCCAGTTTCTAAAAATAATGTACAACAGTGCGGGTACAGCACAGGAGCAAACAGCAGATACTGTTTGTCAGCAGAGATATCCTTCCAGCAGAACTGGAAGTCCTTGGAGGGTGAAGACACAGCCGTGAGGCTTTTTGACCGTAAAACAGATGGGCTGCTAGGAAAATTGTATTAGGTGGGGGAAGATCTGGAGGCACCCCAAGATCTTTCAGACCATCAAGACTAGAAATCAATTCAAGTTTGCCCTGCTACAGAATTGATTCCAGCAAGAACAGCCTGCCACCATGATTACTACCAGAGGCAGAAACTGAAAGGCCAGAAAAGGAAATAAAGGGCAGGGCTAAGTACAAGTCACAGAGAATTCTCAGTAAAGGATTTATTCATTTACTGGGGGGGGAATTGCAGCAGCACACCAAATAAGAGTAATCTGATGGAAGTTGGAAACTTTATGTTACTGTTTCGTATTAGATTCCTTTCCTAGGAGGGCAATTGATCCCAAGAAACAGTTTACACCTTACAAACAGCTTGTGATGTTGCCTGTGAATCTTCTTCAAAATGCTATTTTTAAAAAACTAGAAATATTAAGACTTAATACAAACACAAAGTTTTACTCAAAGCCTTTCCTGGTTTTATTAAGTGTTTTGGAAAAGCCCATCCAATATGGCCAAATCTACAGTAAGGTAGTCTTTTTAAGTCAAGTGCATCAGCATGAAACTAGAGTAACGCATTTCAACCTATATTTAACCAGTATTTTATCTGCATTACCTCATACATTATTATAGTTCCGCTATCTCCTTGCAGTATTTTAGCAACAACCAAAACCACAATGGGTAATTTTGTTCCATAAAACCTGTGTGTTACCTATGCTTGCTTGACAACGTTAAGTAAACACAATGTATTTAGAAATACATTGCATGCCTAGAGACCAGTTTTCATACATCTAACATACTCTTCATAAGTTCAGAAAGAGATTTCCACAATGCTCTGCAGAAACACTGCAGCACTAATTATGTTAACACTCATCATATTAAAGTCTGCATCTTCAATATTACTACTACCATTAATACATGTCTGCTTCCTCTCACAACTAAATCACCTGCAGCAATTCTCTTTCTGCAGCCTAGAAAGTTCTTAACCACAAATCTGCATGTGAAAGTTCACTCTTTAAAACCAGAACAGGCGAGAAAGCAGTGGGCTGTACATGCTTTAATTCAAAGGTGTGGGGGTTTTATGTATTAAAAGCACACAACACAATCTTCAGCCAGAAATGAGAACTGAGGTGTGATTTACACACTATTTTGAAGACACCCAACGCGAACAATATTTGGCAGAAACCAAAGCGCACGTTTTAAGTCCCTCAGATTCCCAGTTGTCAGACCTGCAGACGGCACCTCACCTGTCGGCCTCCAGCTCTGCGCCCCGAGCTCCCCCTTTCCAGAGGCTTCTCCTTCCCCTTGCTCAGCCCGAGCCAGGCCCCACGACGCGCCCCGCGCCTCCCCTCCCTCCGCGGGGCTTCACGGGGAGCACGTTCGGGCGGCTCACGGCTATTTCTGACACTGGCATACGCAGCCAGACCCAACCCAGACCGCATTCGGCCCACACCCGGCTCCCAC
>VZRE01009122.1:0-100896 GCA_013396775.1 Cephalopterus ornatus
CGCGAAGCCTAGCCATGATGGAGTACTTTCCAAATATTCCAAGTCTTTTTTAGAAAAGAACAAAAATAATTCTGGTTCCACAGAGGGAGGAACCTCCCACACATCCTGTTGGCTGGACAAAGCAGCGCAGAAAGCACCTGATCAGGGAATCAGGAAATGGGCCTGGAATTGTAGTTTCCAAAAATACCTGTACTATTACCAAACTAAGGGAATAATTTCTCTGTGTAGACTCAGAAGAGAAACTTGGCTTTTTCTTCACTTTACTGTAAGACAGACACAGCTTATACCAGCTTGCCAGTGATTCTTAAATACAAATACTGTTGTTGAAATAGTTTCCACAATGTCAGGAAAAAAAAAAAAAGATCTATTACATACTGAACCCCAAAACTGTAATTCTTCAGCTTTTGCAATTCTGAAGTGTGGACTTACATTTTGGTAAATATTAGTCAGAGAAATGCAATGTTTAGTTATGTTTTCTTCTAAAGGTTATGAGGCACAGCTGCACAAATCATATGGGAACATGCAGTAGTACAGTGAGTTTCTCTGTAATGGTGACATCTTTGCTCCCAGTTTCTGTCCCCTTAAATCAGGATGGGAGTGAATTTATGGCAAGTGTCTGACTTTCAGGGAAATAAGGGCTGCAAAAACAAGTCTGTCATTCGAATGTTTACTCAAGTCCTCACATGTGAGCTTTCCCTGGTAGGTCAAAAAGCCCTTAAAGCCAATGAAAGCTGTTTACAATGAGCAGACAAAACGTGACTGCTTAATACACTTAGTTTTGCTGTCAGAAAACAAGCAGCACATTTTCCTGAGGGAAGATGAATGTCAATGTAAACAGGAAAAATTAAAATTTTCTTGCTGGCTGGCTATGTTGGTTCAGAAACTACAACTATAAGAAATGTTGAATCTAAGTATTTATCTCATGAAGTAAATCTTTGTAGTTTAGAAAATGTCTTTAAATAACCTTTTTAGCACAACATTTATTTGGTAGGAAACTCTCTCATAACTTACTTTGTTCTATGTATGCCACCTTCAAGAATTAATTTTCTTTTCTTCACAGCTAACTAAATTAAAGATTAAAAAGTAGATAAATAATTGGCACAATAAGATTAGAGCACTACATTTTTGTCTGCTATAAATATTCAAACTATAACATATTGAATGACTATTTTTTTAAGCATTGGATTGCAATGAATAGGCTGTAAATTACTAAACTATGAGATTTATAAACAACTTCCAATCTGTAGCACAGAAAACAAAATACTGGAATTGGACAACAGAATACTTTTGCAGACCTCCATAACACAAAGCTTTCTAACATTTATGTGATTTTAAGAACTAACAGTGCTTAGTTTTAAAAAAAAAGGCAAACAACATTTGCAGATTATGCACAAGAAGTCTGAACCCTGTTTAAGTATGAAAAAAATATGAAGCAGAGTAAAGAATTTCCTGACCTTTCTAACAGCAAGTAATTGGAAACAGATCTTAGTCTGAAATACAGTAGTGACCAATTAATTGCTTTGATCATTAGAATTTTTGTAACACACCTGGAAATATAAAATTCAGCCAGGACTCTCTAGGTGACTGTATAGACCGCAACAAACACACATACACTCGCTTAAATCACTATTACACAGCTTTCAATATTTTCAGACTTTATGAATTATTGAAAAACTGGTTTTATTATATTGGGGCTTATTTTTTTTTTTTGCATTCTATCTGTAAATAACGTAAAAAAATCATCCCTGCCAGTCATATAAAATACAGGAAACTTCTCTTGTTCTTCCACTCACATATTTGGAATGCTTTTAACATACCTCCGAAATTTCAGTCAACCTTGCAATTACATCACACACAGAGGCAAACAACGATCATGAAAGTTCCTTAGAACTGCTCACAAACTGCATTTTAGGACTATGTTGGTATTCACTTTATTCAGCACTAGCAAACTAAACGAAAGTGTGTTCAGTGAATGGGCCAAGGACCCCACGTGAAGTCCACACAAACTGGAGCAGGGATAGGCCCAGCCTGTCTTCATCCTCCTAATAGAGCAGCACGTCTTATTAATTAATAAGACATTAATGAAATAATTAATATCACCAAATTAATTAATCAGGTCTTGAAGCAAAAATATTCCAAGACCAGTACAGTTGTACAGGTGGGGCACTGCTATGCCTCTGTCTCACAGTCCAGGGATCAAGGTTTTGGAGCTCTCAGCCCAGGTCATACTTTACAGGACATTAGGCTCTGCTTCTTGCCCTGATCCCCAGCTAATAAATACAGATGTGAGTCTATATTCACACACACGTAAGAGCCTACCCACAGACATGTGCACTTATGCCACCACTTCAGCATGATGTTTTAACAAAACAAAACAATCAAACCTTGAAAAAACCCAGAGCTAGTCCACCTAATAAGAGGGAACAGCTCCACAAACATTCAGTATAAAACCAAACACTAGAAGTAAGCTGGTAAATGCTTCCCAGCATTTACCACCACAGGCACGGGGAGCCTCAAGGGCTGGACTACGTGACTTAGAGCATCTTGGGCCACTTAATGTGCTGGGGCTTGTCACAGCACCGGATGTTTCCAGAGCGGGCAGATATCAGGGACCATAATGCAAGGCCAGAGGGGACAGGGTTGTGAACATCAGGCAACAAAGGATGATAGAGACAAATGGCTTCAGTGAGTCTTGAGCTTACATCAAAATGAATGGATACTCAAGGACAAGTGTTTTCTTACTCTTTACTCATCTCACTCTAACCAGACTGTAAGATTTTGCTTCCCCCTCCATCCATGTATCAGATGTGTGTGGCACACAATATGTGCACTGGATACAAACAGAGAATAACATTCATTTCTCTGACAGACGTGGAAGCAGTGGCTTGCCATTTAAGTCATCCTTCAGTGTCCACTTCCTTTTTACCTATGTGCTACACTTCACCTCTGTTCCCTCATTTCCCACCCCACCAGCAGCAAGGTAATGCATTGTTTTGCCTTCCTGACACTTACATGCAAACACAGGCATAGCAACTCTACATGAGCAAATATACCTTCAGGCAATTAATAAAGATAAATTTCTGGACATAATGTGGATGTACCTTTGCTGGAGAAAGCAGGTGTGCCTAATAGTTGTAGCAAGTGTATTCAAATTTGACTTAAAAGAATCCTTCAGGGTATTATGAATATTTATATAAACCTCTACAAGTTTGATAGCTATGGAAGATGTCTTCGAACAGATAGGATAGTCCTACTCTAGTTCAGTTTTTATGCTTTATAAAGGTGGCTGTTACAAAATAATCATGAAATAATTAAGAATTAAATTCCTGACTGAAGTTTCCTTCACATCTGAGATACCCAGATTCTTAAGATGTTACCTGTGGCAACATAAAAATACCATTTTTCTAGTATCAAATTCTTCATATAATATAGAATGGAGAAAACAAAACTAAGACTGCGGTACATAACTTAAATTCTTGCCAGTACAGTGCTGTATATCTGTAAAAACTTGGGATTATATTTGAAGTATTAAATTACAATAATTACAATACATGGCCCATCTTTCATTTACTGTTTAAAAACAACTGTTTCTATCCCAGTTTATTGGGGTTTTTTTTAGCTTGCTCTTTATTTGAAGGTGAAAACAAATGCTAACTAATTCTCTGCTAGCTTAAGTGACTTTTTTGGCTTCAATACAGAGGAAGGTTATGTCGACACAAATTATTTCTACAAATAATTATCAAATCAATTTGTTTTTAAAATGACTCGTTCACAATCAGTTCTTTCTAACTCAAAGTAAATATTAATATTATTTATTTACTATTATTTACAATATCATGTTGAACTACATTTATAATGCACTGCAGATCTTGTGGGATTGCCAGATCCAACTTCTGTAAACTGCTATGGATATTCTTCCAAGAGTCCAAGCACAAATACAGCTGTAAATACTCATTAATATTTTAAAATATTTGTAGCAAAACTCTGCCAAAAACGCAATTTGATTTTTTAAACTGATATCATGACTATTTTATAATAGAATTTGCGTGTTAATTTTTTGTATTAATAATATAACACTTACTAAAAAAAACCCTTTAATTGAATAAATTGCTAAGCAATTACAAGCTACCTTGAAAATTGACATATTGATGAAATGTAATTTGTACTATTAGAAAACAAGGTGGATAAGAATTTGTTTATGACCCCTTTTCTGAAGCACATACACAGAGTATATGTTACCTTTGCAAGTTTATAACTGGGATGTCCCCATCACTCAAAGGACAGTAAAGGTCACCGAATCTCAGACAGGAAAACAAGGCATTTTCCCTGAGTTGTTTCTAGGAATTCCTTCCATAAGCTGCTACATTTTAGCATAGTTCATAAACTATATTTGTTACTCTTACAGGTACATGGGCTTTGACCAAGGTCCATTTCCTCTGCCTGTTATGTAATCATATAAAAGTTATTATGCCAAATGATTTGAAGTTAAACACATCTTTCACTCCTAACTGGAATACAGGCAGTCTTTCTAAATCCTATGCCAGAAAAATCTAGCTGTCCTTATATATGCTTTTTTTAAAATGAATGGATATGCGTCAATTGATCAATATGAGAAAAAACTGACTGAAACACTTTGATATACAAGAACTCCATGAAATGAATGAAACTTATGCTCCTTACAGATAAACCAAAGAGGATTTCAGTTTTTTGAAGCTGATATTTTCATTGTTTCAGCCGTTTGTGAAAACTTCACGAGGGCAAGACAGGTAAACAGCAGCCAGACCTTGACATAAATGGCAATGAGCTCCAACTCTGTGCATTCTGACAAAATTCCATTCCTAGCAAAAGCGGAAATCCAAGAGATTAAGGACAGATGAACTGCTAATGAAGGATCCGCAGGAAATGACTTTCAATTCAACATGGTGTGATCTGTCAGCAGTGGAGCCTGCAGTCGATGGCCTGGATGATCTGCTCTAGAGGTCCTACTGACCAATTTATTTATGGTACAAGTTATTTTAGTAGTAGGCCTACTTTCACCTTCCTCACAGCTTATCCTTTGTCAATAGCTGACTTCAGCTATGCTCAAACATCCTTATGGATCATGTTTTGCACTGGATTCTGTTTAAATGTCTTTGCAAATAAAATAAATCCCGCTAAAAGGAACTGTCTCCACACAGCATTATGGAAGGAACTCATCCAACAGTAAGGTTAACTAGTAGCAGAGTGAAACTTCTGAAGGTAAATCCTATTTACCATAATACTACTCAACCCATAAAATCAGGGAATACAGAGGCAGTGGCCAAATGCATTATTTCTACTTCCTTCTCAGGACAACATCATCAATTAAATTCAAACTGAGTGACTTTATTTATTAAGAATACTGAAATTGTACCTCAGGCTGCTACTGCTGTATGAAAAAGGTTTTTAAAAATTATTTTCTGTTTATGTTTTTATGAAGAGTTTCAAAGAGGAGAAATGTGTTATATTTTTCTCCTCCTAGTGAACACAAAACAAAGTTCTTGAGTTACATTTTACTGTTTATACACAACCATTAAACTACCACTACATAGCATTAACAGAACAATTGAAAACAACTTTCAGAACATTACCAGATTTCATAACAAGTCCAATGCACTGGCTATAAATCATTCTCAATAGAATACCAGTACATTTTCAGGCTGTATATACCCTTATAATGTGGGTTGAGAGGAAAAGTTAATGACTTTTGTGTGCATGCAAACTGCACTATAAAGGTAATTTGTTAACATAAAATAGCATCTGTTAGTTATACTGGAATGTTTTCAATGAACTGAACTCAGAGCACACTTTGAATCTGACAGACTGTTTTTATGCCCCATCTTTATGTTACTGTAATAAGAAATGCGGTAAATTTTAACTGAATAATAATTTCTGCTTTTTGGCTTGGAAGAATTTAAAGGCCTATAAATATATCTATGCAACGAAATACATCATAATAACAAATTGTTTGAAAAAACGAGTGAAAGATCTGAAAATCTAACTACTGATTGCTTTCTTGTGCATTTTAAGACATGTTTCAGGATTAATACACTTTACCAGTTTCTCACTGCATGAAGTGAATCCCATTAGCCACTCGTAACTCACCCTTTTCTGTTCATTAATATATTCCATCAGTTCCTCTCTTGTCCTTTTCACTGCTTCTTCAATTGCCTTTTCACTTCGTTTCTGCTCCTCCATTAATGCTTCCTTGACAATTTCCTTTTTAAAAGAGAAACATTTAACTGTAAATACAGCAAGTCTTTCACAAATGTAATAGGTGTCATCTGTTTTCTTCCTACTAAAATTATTATCACCTCCACTCTCCTTCCTCAATAATAGTTACCCTAAATATATGCAGAATCTCCTAAAAAAAATTTAAAATTCCATATTTTAAATACTGAAGGGTAAAATAAGTGAGGAAAAAAGAGAGAAATAATAATTTTAAAGCTGTATTATTAGATACATAATGTTCCCTGCGAGCAGAAAAAAATAAAGCAATACAGGTATTACTTTCCAACAGAAGCAGGGATGGCAGGGGTGCACTAGTTGCTGTTACTGGACCAGACTATTTCAGTTGGAAGAGACCTACAATATCATCTTGTCTAACTGTCTGAGCCCTTCAGGGCTGACCAGGAGTTAAAGCTTGTTGTTAAGGGATTTTCCAAATGGCTCTGACACACTGACAGGCCAGGGGCATCGACCACCCCTCTGGGAGCCTGTTCCAGTGTCTGACCACCCTCTCACAAAGAAATGCTTCATAATGTTGAGTCTGAACGTCCCCTGATGCAGCTTTGAAATATTCCCACACCACCAAAGTTTGTTTCAAAACTATAACCGGAAAGTTTGTTTCCAAGCTTTGGGAATTGCCAGGGACATTCTGTACACAGCAGTAAGAAAACAACAGAGGATACCCACCCAGCCCGGCCTCTAAATTAGCATTACTCTACATCAAAAGCTTTACAGTACAGAAAACCAGGAGCCACTTCTTAAAACATCTCTATCACCTGCAGTACAACTTATCTGATTAAGTTATCAGCTCAGGAAACAAATTCCTGCTCTAAAGTCACTGTCCCAAAACTTAAGTCCCAGGTACCCAAAGCCACTCAATGAAATAAGTAACAACATTATTGAGCCAAAGTATTCTGTTCCCAAGATTCAGGAGAGCAAAGTGACAAACTGAGATTGCTATAAATCCTGAGAATCTAACGTCTTCAGAAACCATAAACATCCAGTAAAAATAACCACATAGTATTAAATGATTTGTCAGGGAGATTCCTGAGACAGGGAGATAGAGAGCATCTCAGAAATCAGGCAATTCCTATGCTTTCATCCTAGATATTCAAAATTGGAAGTAGCAGAAGCACAAGAGGTGCACCTGCAGAATTAAGGAGGAACTGATGGAAAATCCCCAATGGTGCAAAAAGGAACACAACAGGACTTCTAGTATATTTATTCACACACTTTTTTTTTTTTTAATCAAAACTTGCAGAAAATGAAAGGTAAATAAACATGTATTCCTTATTACTCTTCACTGTTACCCATAGGTTTGTTTATAGGTTTGCTTGACTGCAGAGTAATTCAGACATTTTATGACACATATTTACAACTTGGATTTGTGGAAGGGGGGAAGGCTGGCTGGAGAACAGGTGGAATTCTAAGGTTTTGGAAGTAGAAGATATTTAGGAAGTTACATAATTCATCTGTACATTTAAGATCAGAATTTTACAATATGCTACTAGTGTAAGATGAAGAATATCACCACTGAATTGTATAAAATTCCATTTTTAAAAGAAAATCTCTTCACTGGAAGCCTTTCAACTGAAAAAGAAAACTCTTTTTTGTACCTTTAGCTGTTTGCTCCTTTTCAGCCAAAATGGAATAGTTTCTGCAAAACTACACTTTTGCTATTTTTATAACAGAAGAAGTCTAAAATCCCAAATTTAAAATGTGAAACTATGTAGTCCCCACTGTTCTGGAATGCAGCACATATGAAAACCATAGTTGTGAAAAGTGATTATAATTTTTTTCTATTTTAATTCAGTTTACCAAATAAAAATCCTGAGAAAAAGGTTTCTTTCACTACAGAACTCTGGCAAGACTAACAAAAAAAGTACAGAAAGTTACATATTACAGAAATATGCTGTTCTTGTAATTGTATTCTCTTGCCAGTTTAATTTGTCAAAATGTCCCAAAATACTGTCTTCTATTACAATGGGAAAAAATCCCATCATGTAGCCCATTAAACTCTTCAAAGCACATTAAAGAACTGATAAGGTCCTGTATCTTAATATATAGAAAATTTTACATCAGTAAAATACTCACAATCAATTAAAGTATCCTTGATGTGATAAAAAAGGTATATCCTTGATATGATACTTGAAACCCTATATTAGCCAAACAGATATTTGGACTATAAAATCCAAATAAAAATACAACTAAATTCTACAAGTCTGCTAACAAAATGCAAGAAAACAGAAACCACTAGCAACACCTTTACAGAAGACTAGTCTATTACAGCAGGAAAAAATAAAATTCTTTTCCATTTACAATGACAAGTTCCTAAAATTAAGACCAGTATTAATACTCTGAAAAACACACAGCTATGGATAACAGTGAAAGCAAAGTTCTGTAACATCCTGTGGAGGCAATGAGCAAGGCATATCAGAACCATGTTAATTTTTACTCCTTGTTATCATTATTTATTTCTAGAGTAAGAAGTTGATAAAAAAATGTTATTTTCTAATATCATATATCTTTATTTGTTTTACCATTAGTAAAACATTACTGATTACTTCTACACTGTTAAATAAAGAAGTTGCCTTTACTTTTTACTTTCTTTTTCTTTCCTTTGGCAAATTTAGAATACTTAGAAAACCTTATAGTAGGGTTTTATAATAAGGAGATCTAAAGGTTCTCTTCGCTTCCCAAGAAATTCCAAAGAATTGAAGACTTAAGAATTCAGCCAACTCCCTCATTGTTTTTGCTGTAGAGTGCCTCACTCTACAGCATATTAATTTTTTATATATTTTCATCATCCAGCAGTTCAGAGAAGTTTGAATAATCCATCATACTTGAAAAATCATGGTGCTCAGGTGACGTTGCAGATGTTCCAGTGACTGGAAATTGGGAAGCATTACTCCTGCTTTCAAAGAGGAAGATTTGGGGAACTACAGACCAGTGAGTCTCACCTCTGTGCCTGGGAAGGTCATGGAACGGATCCTCGTGGAAGCAATGCGAAGGCCCATGGAAAACAAGGAGGGGATCCAAGACAGCCAGCACAGCTTCACTAAGGGCAGGTTGTGCCTGACCAGTCTGGTGGCCTTCTATGATGGAGCGACTGCACTGGTCAGCAAGGGAAGAGTAACTGATGTCATCCAACCAGACTTCTGCAAGGCCCTTGACATGGTCCTACATGACATCCTTCTCTCCAAACTGGAAAGACATGGATTTGAAGGGTGGAAAAGGAATTGGCTGGAAGTCCAAGTACAAGGTCCTACACCTGGGCCAGGCTCAACACCAGACATAAGTAGAGACTGGGAGAAAATCCTGCAGAAGGCTCTGGACAGGCTGGGGGTGCTGGTGACAGCAGCTGGACATGAGCCCAGCTGTGCCCAGAGGGGCAGGAAGCCAATGGCACCTGGCTTGGATCAGCAATAGTGTGGCAGCAGGACCAGGGCAGGGATTGTCCCCTGATGCTGGGCACTGCTGAGGCCACTCCTCAAATCCTGCGTCCAGTTCTGGGTCCCTCACTGCAGGAAGGACATTGAGGGGCTGGAAAGTGTCCACAGAAGGAAACAGAGATGGAGAAGGGTCTGGAGAAAAAGTCCTGTGAGCAGCAGCTGACGGAGCTGGTGGGGCTCAGCCTGAAGAAAAGGAGGCTCAGGAGGGACCTTCTCGCTCTCTACAACTCCCTCACAGGTGGGGGTTGGTCTCTTCTTCCAGGTGACAAGAGACAGGACAAGAGGAAACAACCTCGAGTTGTGTCACAGGAAGGTTTAGATTGGATATTCGGAAAAATTACCAAAAGAGTTGTCAAGCATTGGCACAGGCTGCCCAAGCAAGTTGTGGAGTCACCATCCCTGGAGATATTTAAAGATGCATAGATGTGGCATGTAGGGTCATGGTTTAGTTGTAGACTTGGAAGTGTGAGTTTAATAGTTGAACTCAATGATCTTAAGGTTTTTTTCTGTAGGGAGAGATACAATTTCGGAAGAATTTGTGACGGAAAGCTAGAACTCGATTTTGTTCAGGAAGACTGTAAAATGCCTTCTCAAATGGGTTAGTTTTTTTTTTCCTTCCTTCTTTATTTCAGGGAAACTTGCAGCGAGAAGCTGTGAGCAAGCTATCCCCCTGGTATGCAGAGAGGTAACATGTTTGCAGACATGCACAAGCCTTCCTCGGGCCAGAGAGGGCTGGGGAGGAGAGAGAGAAGATACAAAAAGCCTTGAAGAAGTTGGGGCATTGCCTTTTTCCCCTGGGGCCTGTGCGCATGGCAGCATTGTTAAAAAGTGGTCCTTGCATCTGAAATAAACCTTTTTCTTATTCCTTCCATTGCCTTGGCATTCTTGGGAAGAATACCTGCATAAGTTATACCTTACACTTCCGACCTAAATGACTTGATGATTCATCTACCACATTCCAGTTAACCAAAATAAATACTGATACATCTTCCAAATGTATAACATTTCACTGTTTCAGATACTGATTACCTACATTTACCATCTGAAAATCATCCCAGCAGTTGCTGTCAACAGACAGATCATGTAGCCATCAGACTGGACACTCTCATAGGGCTGCAGAAAAAGACTCATCCTTTAGTGGGCTTCATCCCAACACTTGTATTTCCCAGACTCCTGGGAATTCACAACATTTTTTTTTTTTTTTTTTTTTTGTGATTAAACTCCACCAACCATACTCTAGAATGAATCATGTGCATCTATTTCTCTGTGATTTGAATGTCTGTTTCTCATCTGAGTATAAACATTATCCCGCTTGCTAAATTCAGGAGAAATGAAACAGCACTATAAAACATACAGCTTTCTTCCAGGATATGTCTTAAAAACCAGGTACTACAACACCTTACAACACTACTGAACTGGCTGACTCGGTTTGCACTGTCCCTTACTTGCAGTTCAAAATGGGCAAACGTTGACTTTCTGTGCAACAATGACAGACCACTCAAGACTACCAAAAGACAACCTTGCTGTGGTATCAACAAACTGGAAAGAAAACTCCTTTATCCCTTTCATCCAGTTTTCAGAAGTCTTCAAAGCACAAACATCATACAACACCCAGTTCCCTAGTCAGCTCACTCAGGTACTTTTGACCTTAATCAGTGATATTAGTTTTTCCTTCTGTGAAAAGAATCCTCACTCCTTCTTCCATATAATATTTCATAAAGTACTCTTCTCTAAGTACTCATTGTCTTTGCTCTATTTCTGTCATTAGAGTAAATATCAACTAATATAAAAGTATTTAAACTTGGATATTATCTATTACTACTGTTCAACAAACTCTTAACTGCATGTACACCTGGCAGTATGTGCTTACTTCTACTTCATCTCTTTCTTTGTTCTTTCCTATTATGCTATATTTACCTTTAGATTTTATCCTAAAAGATTTCCGTTGCAAAGGTAAAACTTGGCCCTTATTTCATCTTTAACTAAAAAGGGTACAGCATTATTTGAGGCTGTTAGTGAGAGTCAAGGAAATGGGAAAACCCTGTTTCCCATAAGAAGGTGAGGAAGAGCACTCTGCAAACTGCACCTGGGGTACAACTGAGGTGAAATTCTTTCCCCCCCACACCCTGGGTTTTTTTAGTATTTGATCAGAGGTTGAAGTTCTAAATTATAGTCAGAAAGTTAGCTGCTCTACATGACTCTGTATATATGTGCTTGACATGACACCGGTCAGAAGATTAGAATACCTAATAAAAATAAAATACTCAAGTATTTTTTCAAGTACTCAATTGATAAATCATGTTCAACCATATATTAGGAATGACAACCACACAATCACAACATACAAATCTGCAGGAAGACAGAAAGAAGAAAACACTGTATTGTATATACCAGAGAACTCCAGGCAGGATTTAAAAATAAAGCAAGCCATATGTTGGTTTGCAATTTATAGGAAAATTCTTTTGTTTCCACACAAGGATCAGGTGGCAGTACTAAATTTTATCTAGGAAATGCAGCCACAGACTGCAATGTTAGCGGTTTTTCAGAAAATAGTAACCCTCAAATTATAACGTCTGTGGTTATAACTACTACAATCTACTTCTGAAGTCAGACATGGTTAAAGCCTGCATTCAGTGAACTATTCCTTTTCCAGACTTTGCAAGCATATTAAAAAATAAACTCATCTAATGGCAGGGATCTCTTTCCACTCAGTGCTACTAAGTTGTGCCATTCCTCACACACTCAAGATTACACAACATTTTCGTTTGTGTCTCCATAAACACTGGTCACACTGATGATTCTGCAAGAAGGTGGAAAAACAAGAAGAAAGTGAAACTGAAAATAATGGTTGGCTATCCTCTCTAGAGAAATGTAAGCAAACACTCCCACTGAAAGGTGAACAACATGTAAGGGCAATAGAAATTGGAGATGTCCTTGGAAGAGCAAGTTCTTCTCCAGCACACTATTCGATTATCAACTGACTACTTGGGCAGGAATCAAGATATAGAGAAAAAAACCCGACAACCTCTTGTATGAATCCACCAGATATTGGATATGAAGAGCAGTCCAAACCTGTTGCTGAAAAAATACCTTTTCTTCTTCCAAAGATTAACACTCTCCCACCCAAACAAAATACTACAAAGTCTAAAAAAGTTATTCCTAGAATTACATTAGTGAATATGTAATTTTTCTGGGTATTTCAGAAAAAAAATAAATGTAGTATTTCAAACTCTGACTCCTCCATTGGCTTCTACAACCCTCGTAAAAGATGGAACAAATAACAAATGGACAAAGAGAGACGGATAAACTATTTTGTATTCACCTAACTGGCAATGCCCTCAAAGCTCTGCATATCATAGATGCAAAGAGAAGGAAATGAAATTAATATTGTATGCCACATGGAAATCCTCCCAAGTCAAAAAGCATCATAGAATAAGGGCAAGCAATGCCAATATCATGAATGTTTTATAGGTAAAAGTTGGTTTTCTGGTAACAAATACTATAAATAGAGTGACTAATGATGAGAAAGAGACAGCAAACCCTGAAGCAGAGACAAAAAGTAGTTTATAGCCTATTTAACACGGAAAGAGTGACAGAGTAAAGGGATGGAAAGTTATAACTAATTACGGTAGTATTTTGAAAGGAAAAACTATAGTTAGGACAGAAAAAAAAGATGCATTAATAAAAATATAGGAAAAGTGGGAGCTTAGATCAAAATTGTACCTATGTTCTTAGATATGATACGTCATCTCCTACACATTTGATGCTTAAATACCCAGCACCCTCTAAACAATTATATTTACAATTAGATCTGAAACAAAACTACTGTGTACAACAAACAAAAAAAATAAAGACAAATAAGTAGATACGCAATATGAAATTAATTCACAGATTTCAAAATCAGGAAAGGTGCATGCACTTCCAAGCCATGTTCTCTATTTTTTTAAGATAATGAGTCTGTGGGGGCAATAAACAAAATCCCATAGTTTTGACACCTAAAAAAATGATATGTCAGGAATTCCATATATACCTACTGATTTGATGCAGGAGAAAAAGAGAAGTGGTTTTTTACACATTACAGGGCTAAGAAAGGGCCATTCTGCAGCTAATAAATCTGACTGAAAGCTGGAGTGCGAAATAACTTTGTAGAAAATTTTTTTTACTTATTAGTTCTTACAACCTTCTCAACCTTTCTCAATGAGGGAAAATATTTAGACAAATAATAATTTTCAACAAAAATTTGACAGTTAATTTTAGCACTAGCAGAAAAGAAACAAACCCCAGTCCTTTAGGTATAAAGTCAACGGCTTCATGTTTTCACTTACATATCTTTTATTCCCTTACATATGACTGGGTGTGGAAATCCTTAAGACCTTCAATACTAAATTGATTCAGGCTTGCCAAAGCTATTAACAGAAGCACTCCCTCAAGCAGATGAGCATAAGAACCAAAAAAGTTTTAATAATGTAGCAGGTTAGGAGCCATTCATTCTTTAAGATTAAGCACCAGGTGTTCTAGATATTTTGCTTTTACCTTCTAAGCAATGGCATATACTGATATTCAAAAATTCATAGAAAACATTAAACATACTTTAAAGATTAATTTTTTTTCCACTATCTATGGGTTTGTCATTAAAATTTTATTAATACATTCCAAGATCATAAATTCCAAATTTATTGTTCTGCTAAGAACACCACCACAGGAACCTTCAGAAGTGTAAAAAATATTCAATTGTCTTTAATGCTTAGAGATTTATTCAGCATAGACTTTGGGAAATTCACTTCTTTTTTTTTTTTTTTTTTTTCCATAAGCCTTTTAGTTAACTTTTCTTGCAGAAATATTTTTTCCTTGTGTATCTCAGTGTATCTCAGTTGTGGCTTGGCTGGATGAAACATCGCAGCCTCAGTTTTCCTGAAGTACTTTCCCATCGGTAAGATCATTTTGCCTTAGTGCTTTTGCTCATGTCCAAGAGGAAGCAGAGTTTATGTTAGTTCTTTTAATAAATTAAAGGCTCTTTTTTTTTTTTCCCCTTAATATATTTGCAGCCTTCAGAGCACTTGAGTCTCTAATGGATCTGCTGTGTGGATTATGGCAATGATGAACCATGCTCTTTTCCCCTTGAGAATTAGGGTAAACTACACTAGATTATCTACAGTATTTTAAATTTAAGCCTTCAGGAAATGACAAAGGTGATTCTTTGCTTTGAGTGCCTTAGCCGAATTATTAATTTCAAGCTATGAGATAGACTTAAATTTCCAGGGCTCACCCTGCAGCTGCCAGCTTTCATTTTACTTCTAATGAATTTATTTTAAAACAAATATAGTGGTGCTTTAGCTTCTTCTGTTAATTCTCTCCCCCCCCACCATCAATTTCACCTCCTTTATGTAGTTGAGTATTGAGCTTTGTGAAATGATAACAAATGCCACGGAGAGAGCTCTGTGCATTATAGCTATGGGAGGTACAGCTACTCTGCTCTGCCCACTAATTATAAACACAATATAGCATCCTTCTACTTTATTCAAAATTGTATGGATCTCATCTTCCTATATCCCCAAAGAATTTTTGGATTTTAGCTTTCTCAATGGGTAAAAATAAATGTAAAGTAGATGACAATAGAGAGCATTGTCTATTGTTTTTTCACTGAAGTTTATAGTTGCACCCCAGGAGCTTCCCTGCAGTTTTGAATTCTGTGGGGAAATGCTTCTGCCTCAGCCAAACTACCTGTTGTACTTTCTCCTTATCTAGAGGATATCCATTGTTTATTCAAATAAGTGGTCTAGAAAAAAAACATCCTATTGGAAGAATTTCCCCAGGTATTCCTCTCAACACTGACAACAACCAGACATTAAACTCTCTTTGCAGGGAAGTCGCCACTGTAAAAACCACAATACATTGTATGGAAAAGAGAAAACAAAATACTGGAGACACGCCCGGCTACATCTGCCCTGCTGAATAGATGAGTTCCTACTCTATAATGAGTTTCCAATGTGTTGGAAAAGAATCATGATGTTCCTGTACAAAAGAACATTATCTTTAATCAAAAGACTACTCATTTCTATCAAGGAGAGCTTATTCTTCCTGATTTAAAATGCAAGCCCCCCCTGCTTCCCAAACCTAAGAATGCTCTTCTAAATTAAAAAAAAATACAAAACCCACGAAATAACTCTTTAATAAAAGCACAAAGCACATGTATAAAACCTGAAGATTCTGCCAGTCTCAGTGAAAAGGAAAGTAATCTGGACTTCTAAAACCTTACAGCCTCACGAGAGTGCTCTAAAAAAATTTTGCCCTTTCCTTGGTGATGTAAAGTATCTCATTTATCCCTTCAGACCTAAAAGGCTTCAAAAATAATACCTTCAACCTAATTAAAAATCCTATGTCTCTAAGCAAAGACCCCAAGTCACTGGAACAGGCAAAGCTTTCATGAGAACAAATGCAATATTCACGTTACTCTAATCCTTTAATTTCTTAAAGAAAAAAAAAGAAGGGGATATGTCAAGGTTGTTCCATCAAGTTGAAATATTGAAATGTCTTAGTTCCTACTTTCACTGTAAATTTATCTTTACTCTGCTGTTTTGTATTTGGTAAAAAAAAAAAAAAATTATATTCATCACGATTTATTTATTTATTAAACTGCCTCCAAGTCCCCAGAATTTTCTCTGGCAATGTTCAATTAAGAAAATAAATCTTACATGGAAGTAGCATCTCCTTATCTGCAGATGTGACCTCTCACTGACTAAGGGCAAACACTTTTTTTTGGGCCAATTTTTGACATTTTGTCAAGCACAAATATCTAACAGGTAGAAGCAATCTGCATAAACTTCCAGATTTGCATCCACTATTGCTCTCCTTCGCGGCCACTCTGCAACAACACCACAAAAAAAAAAGTCTAAAAAAAATATCCCTATCATTCCTGCACGGTAGTTCAATCTTCTTCTTTTCAATACATTATTTAGAAGACGAAGGGAAATTTCACTACCTGATTCAGCACAAATGTGATCTTGAAAGATTTATTGCCCTTATGCTAAAATTGCTTGACTTAAGCAGTGTTACCTACCATATTTAATGTGGGTTTTCTCCTTTTTGCTTTCTCATATATAACCATATAACTTCCAGTGACTGTGTTTAAAAACTGGTGAAAAAATCCAAAATATTTTATTTTATAAAGAAAATTAGTGGATAGTAAATTACTTCTTTAAAACAAAGAATCAAAATTCCTAATCTTGTTTTTCTGGTCTAGGAAGTAAAGGAGAAGCCAACAAATCAATTCCATTATGAATTCTAGAATTTTATTTTCCCTTGTGTTCATAATTTAAATGTTTCGCAGATACACAATGGTGCTGTAGTTTTAAAAATATATCTCGTATCAACTCTTGCCCCATGCATATGACAATGCCTTTTTCTTTAATGGGTTTGCATCTCAAAGAAAATAATAAAATTTTGAATGTTTTCAAATTTTTCCATTAATTACTCCTAGAGTTAATTATGGGCACTGTGACTGAAAGCCATCCTGCCACACCTGTTTGCAGAAGACTGCACTGACCCTTCGTGATCTTTCAACGTTGCAGACTTACAGTATTAGTGAAGGAAATTTCTTTAATAATATGCTTTAGTTCTTTGGTTTAGTTCAAATCAGTAAAGCAAATCTCTCCAGATTAATTTACAGCAGAATAAAATGTTAATCTAGGTTTCTGTGACAATTACTCGTGTGATACAAGACACAGGAGTCAATGTAAAAATATCTTCTCTTTCTCACACAGATTATTTCCTCTGGTGATAAACCGAAGATAAACTGAAAAGAAGAGACATTTTATTAAAAAAAAGTCAGGCTTCCCTTTCCTAGTGTAAATTTCCAAAATCACGGGTTAGTCAGACAGTTCTCTTGAAATAAAAATACTGTTCTTAAACCACTTTTTATATGTCTGATACCATAAAGATTATTTTGCACGTTCACTTACATTCAACAGCACTAAGTTGTTGCCTTACTTGGTACTAAACATAATGACAGTATGAGGTGACAATATTGAAGCAGGAACCATAAAGGATTACACAGCAGAGCATAAAAAATTAAATGAGGCAAGCACTACATGGCCACAATTTTATATTTCATTGTCTAAAATGTTAGACAACTGCAAGAGAGTCAAGAGTACAGCTACAGCTCTAGAAAGAGGAATCTTACAGAAAGCAAAATATAAGAATGTAACTTCACATATACTATACATTTACGTGAAAGAATTCTGGAAATCTTGAGAAAAATCTGCCTTTTTCCCTAATTAAAAATAGGTTAGGTATTTGAAAAATGAACCTAACTCAAAAGAGAAATTTTTTTAATTCTTTTTTAATTTATTTATTTTTTTTTATTTTAACTGAATAAGAGAAAGTGTTCCTGTTACAATCAAAGTTGTCAGAGTTATTCAATATTAAAAGAGATGGAACCAATGATGGTATTAATGACACAAGACTACATAAAGCACCAGATATTTAAAGGATAATTAATCCCAACATTCTCCAACAGCTCCAAGTTGCTACATCAGCTTAGTCTGTGTCTCTCCTGCCCCTGGGACATTTAACATGCTCCCAAAATCCTTAAATACGGAACCCTGGCTGCACTCCTGCACCCAGCTATGGGACTCCTTCACCAAAAACCTTCAGGATTCATCAAAGCCCTTCTCAAGCTTCATTTCCAAAGTCATCCTCCTGTTAATCTCTTCATGTTCCAGAAAATCACTGGCTTTTTCTTTACTGTAGTAAAAAACTACTTTATTGCTCTCCCTTCTATCAACAGATCCTCTGCACCACTGGTATCAATTCTCATTCTGGAGAGTCTAAATGATTTGTATTTAACTCAACCCCAAGCAATTGTTCTCAGCTTGAAATTATCTTTGAAATCAGCTGTTTATCTTTTTGTCCTAAAGAAGAGTTTGAGTGCCTGAAGGCTTATTGAAAGTCTTAAAAACTGACATCTTACCACCTGATCACCTTTACATTCAAAAGAAGTAAAGAAGCAATACAAAAAGTAAAATCACTCTATTTACATTAGAAATGTAGAAATACAGACATAATAATGGCATGGCATCAAGAAACAACTTTTTTGTGTATCTGATTATGCAGATTTAATAATTCTGTTTAGCACAGGAAAGCAAAATGGGATCAGTTTCCAAGGACTTAATTTTTAAGCTTGTGTGATATACTATTTTTCTTCTATTTTACTTCAAATTATAAACTTTTATTTTGTTTTGTTTGTTTATTTGTTTGTTTTTCTTATTCAGGACATAAAATATAGCCACGTCAAATTCCAACACATGAATGAAACATAAATTCTTTAAAATTCTGAAGACTGTAACATTCAGGTATGTCACCAAGAAATCAATGAATTTGCAGGCTGTTCCTCCAAAAATTTCCAGCATCAGAGACTGCAAAACTCAACTTTTGGGATAGTAATTTAACTGTTATTATAATGTATTTAATTTGTAATTCCTAAAACTGCTAAAACCAATGTTGGAAATGTCCCTCCCATTTTGTGTTAGGTGATGTACAATTATGCTTATAGAAGCACCTCTCTAATGAGTAACTCTAGAAATTCTGGTTCATTATTGTCTTAGGCTTCCAATTTTTATAACCCTCTCTTTATTTTGTACCTGTTCTATAAGGAACACATGTAATATCTTTACTCTTCCACAAGTATAAAAGTCACTTAAACTGTTGACAGCACAAACGCCACTCTCTGAGTTGGTCGTCTTGGGTTCCTTTTGAAGTCAGGGGACAAAACCAGGCACTTAGAGGGCATGATTTATCTCATTTCAATTTGTGTGCCTTTAAGTGTCACAGGAATTTTACTCTTTCTGTGTCAGCCTCCCTCTATACGCAGTCTGGACAAAAATAAACTAAAAAGTTTGCTGTGCATTGCGAAGATCAACTATGTGCACTGATGAACGACAGATGTCACAGGAAAATCTACCACAACATTTGGAAGACATTGAAAAGCAAAAATAAAATACATAAAGCGGGTCCAATGGAAGGGTAAAATATACTAACCTGATTCTGCCTTCTTTGTTCTTGCATGGCTTCTGAAACAGCCTGGGCAATCTTCTCTTTATGACTATCACGTTCTGCTTCCCACATTTTTCTTTCTTCTGCATGAATCTTCTCCATATTCCTCCTCTCCTCCTCTACTGCTTTCAGAACAGCTTCCTGCACTACTTCTTTCTCAGCCTTTCAAACAAATAAGGCACAAGAAGATGACCAACACACCCAACACAAGTGCTTAACTCATATATATTACCTTCTCCTAATGACATCTACGAGCTGATAAAGATATTGGACATGAGCATTTTCACTTCTGAACTATGCACTTAAATTTATCTGAAGCAGGTATTACCTCCGGACAATGACTTGTGTAGTCACAGAAAGGAAAACGAAAAGGAAAAGTAAGGCTCTTAAATTCCCCCCTACCAAAAACCACAGTATCTCATAACTAGTTTGTTTAACACAAAAATTGTGTAGCAAAACCCGTGTAAAAGTAGGTACATCAGGGGCCTCCCATGACATTCCTGTACAGGAGATATTCCTGTTCTTACCTACAAACATCTGAAGTCCCAAAAGTCTGAGCATTTTCTGTAGCAAAGTAGCCACACAGATATATCTATCAGCATGATAACTATGGCATAATATCTACAAATAAATAATGGCAAACAACTTCAAAATAAGCAAATACAGGCTGAAAAACCACATTTGCAAACCCCTCAGTTTTAATAATCTTACAAGTCATTCCAATGCCCCTTGGAGGTGATTATAGATCTGGGCAAGTGAAGTCATAAATGGCAAAAAATATCGTGTTCATCAGATACCTACACTTATAAATAGAACTGTTTCTTGCAATTCACTGGCAGTTGATTTTTTACTTAGATATTTAGAAAATATAGCAATCTTTTTTAAAAAGTCCTATTAAATCAAGGTATTCTATTACACACATTTTGCTGTAGATGTCAACCATGTGACAAATGTTTCTTGTGTTACTGAATGTTATTCAGAGAGGTGCTCAGCCAGTGTTCATATAATACACTAGTTTTCCCAGATCATTACATGCAACATCAGCATTAGAAATGAAAGATAGCTTAACATCTACAAAATTACTGTCCTAACACCAGTGCACTTACTAATGAAACAGAAAGAAGAAATCATATTTTAAATACTCACTTTTAGTTAAACATCAACTTAAATAAAATAATTGAAAACCTGTTAAAATGTCCCTGTTTTAATGATTTATGAAATAGTTCTCTCCTTATTGAAAATAACCATATTTAACAAAAATTAAGTAAGACACGATGCTCTCTTACTAAGGTGAACAGGTAACCTGCTACCCAGCTCTTCAAATCAAGATGCAATGATGTTGAAAGACCACAAAACCAGGTATTTAGGTGACAGCAATACCTGAACTGCAATATTGTGACTTCTTGTCATAAACAATTCAGAGGCTATCCCCCACAGAAGTTACACTGATTCTCTGTATCAAGGCATAGCATACAGCAGGTACGTTCATGATTAATGGAATTAGCTTCTTTTAAACACAGGTAAGAACACAGAGCTTGGTAAATTTAGTTATGAAATAAAAATGAGTTGCTAAACTTGGCATTTCTAATGACACACGTGGAATCCACATTGCATATCTACTAAATTAACAAGAGATACCTTGGCAGCAGCTGCCACAGCCTCCTTACTTCTTTGTCTTTCTTCATCCAAACATTTGTCCAGCATTTCCTGCAAATGTTACAAAAAATTAAACTGCATTACACAACAGAGGAGTGGCTAAAAATAATTTCAAGCTGTCAAAGTGCATAAGAAAGTTTCCTCTTCCTGTCAGTAAGCGTGACAGGATCATTCCCAATGATCTCCATGGTGCTGATCAGACCCCTTTTTTTTTTTTTGTAAACAAAAGCAATACCTTGTGCTTTTGTGACTGCTGCATCAAAGCTGCTTCTATCTTTTCTGATAACAGTTCCTTCTCTGCTTCCAGAATGTCAAGAAGTCGCTGATGCTATTGGGAGAAAACATTCATATTATTGTAACCACAGTTTGCTACTAAAACAGATGCAAAGAACTCATCCAAGGTTTCTCAGTTGCTCACAAAATGACTTTCAATGTAGATTCAGTTAAACTACACAAACAGCACTTCTTTAAATGATTTCATGTAAAGAAAAAAATTACAATAATATCTAATATATCCTCTAAGTCTGAAGAGTATTAGGAAAGAAGTTGAAAAAAGCAACACTTACGCAAATGATACAGATGGCTTAAGCAACACCACACTTTAAATATTTTCAACAGCTGCAGAATTTAAATTATGCCTTTACTACATCTCAGTTATATGTATAGAGAGCAGAAGACAAACGCATTATTTTCAACCATTTGTGATATCATGAACTTTGAAAGCCAGGAAATGTGAGGAAAAGAGAATGCTGCTTTCTTCGGGGAGAAAATGGACACTGAAGTAAAGTGACCATATAGTGTATATCACAATTCATTTATTTGTTTTTCACTATATAAAGTAAAGCATTTGCAAGATACGGGTTCTGTCTGTAAGAGCAAAGCTGTTTTTCAAAAGTAAAAATTATTACTGGAAATGATTGATGCTAGGTATTTGTCATGAGAGAATTTCTAGCAAGTCAGTACACTTTTCTGCATGTTATTTAAGAGATGAGATATCATAGCCTTAAAGTACAGCATCATTACACAATAATATTTTAAAAGATCACCAAAAGGAAAGTGTTAGAGTTTTATATTAAAATAAGTGTACATAAAGAACATAAATTTTTTACACAAACTCTTATGCAGGCAAATACCCCTTTCAGAAGAATTTCTAAGAGCCATTTCTGTTTCACAGATTTTATTATTTTTTAAGTGTCTCTAATGGCAGCTAGAAATACATTACCAAACTGCAATACTATGTTCTGAAAAATATTTTTTCATTTGAAGAATAGAAAACTTGTAGACTGCTTTATAAAATAAAACACCTATCTGCCCTTCCAGGATAAACATGTAAAGAGGCATTTCCTTGTGAATTTACTTAAAATAGGTCTGAATGTGGCAGACATATTCTAATGGAAAACACCTGTGGAAGGAGTAGTGAAATTCCCATCATGGTTCTACTTAATGATGTGTAACTCACTTTTCAAGTGGACACAGTATTTTCAGACATTACCTTTAACTATCGGAGCACTTACAGAAACTGATTTTTCCCAGTAACTCAAAGGTGAAACAATAAATGGATTTTATTAGCTAAGTGATCTCCATGACTCTTCATTTGACTAACTGCACAAATGTGTTATTTCACAATGACACAATATAAAACAAACATACGCAAATATTTTCTAAAACATATCCACAAGGCTTACTAATGTCAAGTAAAAGACTGAATCTTTATTTGCTTGTCAAGAATCAACAAAGTTGTTTCTAAGGAGAGCTTGTCAGAGAAAATCACCTCTGTCTTCAAAGCCCCTTCAAGAGAACGGCAGTCAGCTTGTCCAAGCAAGATGAGAGTTTCTAGACTAAGCCTATCAGGCAGATAATTCCAGTTTGACTCTGACCATCAATCACATTTCTAGGTTAGATACGAAGACTGTAGCCACATTTCAAGTTGCCATAGTGGGCCAGCTACCAGATGTATTTCACAACATTCTCAATGGGACCACAGTGTTCAGCCTTTAAACTTCAGGGCAGTTTTAAAATTTTATTTTTTATGTATGTATAAGAAGACATCCAAGCCCACCCTGGAAGTCCTGAAACAATGCAGGCACTTGTATTAATATAATATACATTATTTATACACGGTCAATGGAGAAAACTAATGCCAATCCTCCCTGTGGATGAAAATTGTTTTTTGACTACAGCCCTCCACGTCACTGCACAGCAGTTCACTTTTCATAAACCTGTGGGAGACCTACAATCCTGAAAAATGCAGATATTGAGATCAAAGCATTTTATCATACAGACCTGAAAAATCCTGATCTCCCCTGCTGAAAAGAGAATGGACAACTAAATCACAGAAGAGTTTGAGTTGGAAGGGACCCTGAAGCTCCCCCCTGCCATGGGCAGGGACACTTTCCACTAGACCAGGTTGTTTCAAGCCCCATCCAAACTGGCCTTGAACACTTCCAGGGATAGGGCAGCCACAGCTTCTCTGGGCAGCCTGTGCCAGTGTCTGACCACCCCACGGTAAAGAATCTTTAAAATACAATTTACTGATTTTGCTTGAGACTTTTAATTACAAAAGGTTTGCCTAGTAAGTAAACAACTACCATAAAAATGAAGGCTGCTGTGACTGCAATGTGATTACTTTGACTGAGCAAGGCTCTCTCATCTCCTTGGTAGATTAGATCTATATGGTACTGCATTTGGAGCTCTTTGGAATTCACTGACATTCAGTATGAACTTTATTAAGAATTGTATCTGTTTATAAAAACACATTAGTTCATATTTTTCAAGATAATAGAGGTAAGTACTTGTGAGCATATTTAGAGTGCTTTCAAAAGAAAAGTTAATGACTTCTGCCATAATTCAATGCAACTTACTTTACATTAAATAGCATCCCTACTTTTCATGGAAATTCAAAATTTAGAATTTCACGAGTGTAAGTCTCTTGAGAATAGCTTGGCATGTCCTTTCCTATTATAATATAAATGCTTATTCATGTGGAATAATCCTCCCATAGATGATTGCCTTCATATCTGAACTTCCAAAAGTTCATATATCATCTCAAATGTTGCAACAGCTGCCCATAAAACCTCGTAAAGCAAAATCCTTTGTATTAGACCTAGACAAATACCTTGGAGAACTGTTTATTTGGTTCATACTCTATACTTTGTCAGTTTTGTTTTTCAGAGAGAAGCATACCTTAAGTTATTAAATTACATAAATTAGATGAAAAAATAAGTAACCAGAAATAGAGAAAATGGAATAAAATATTGCACAAACTGCTTCTCCCTGAAACAGGTCTTGAGTCCAGAAAGCCCATATGGCATAGATAACATGGATATGACATGAAAGCTTCCATTCTGCATGTAATTAATATGCAATTTAATTACTTATCAAGCACTTTTTTCCCAAGGTACTATGCCCCACAGTTTTATCAGCCTTCATAGGGAGCCGCGGAACCTCCTTGAAAGTTGTGCTTATTAAAATGATGTAAAGCAAGCTTGGTGGTATTATTAACCCATGTTCTAGAAAAGGATGCACCTCAATGCAACTGAATTCCTTATTACAGAAGCACAGCTCTTTCAAAGGCATGTTCAGGGATCTCGGTTACGTATATCACTTGGCCAGGAAACCTGGGAAATTATGGAAAGTAAAGGTTTCTGTGCCTTCCCTCTTCTGAAAACAATCAGAGAAATTTTAGTATTTCTGTATAATGACAGCAATCTGACAGACTTGGAAAAAAAAGCAGTAATTCAAGGAAATGATTAATGAATGTATGAACAGAATTCCGAGCTCTTAGTTTAAATGTCTCTGCACAGCAACCTAGCCCCTCTGGAACCTGTAGCCCCTCTGGAACTATTCTTTAATTAGAGCAACTAGCTTTGCATTTCAGATTTTAAAAGTATCTATATACCCTCCAAGAAGAAGTTACTATGCCACACAAGCACGTGGTATGTTACATTTCTACAGAAGGTGACAGTTTCACTTCAGCACTTACACATTTGAGACTTTTCAAGTGCCCTTGTATTTTTAGCTAACAGGAATAGGATGGTGTAGGTTCATTTACTCGGCTTGTAGATTTTTGTTGAACTATAGTAAAGGCCTCTAAACCAGAGAAACCATTGCCGAATTAAAGATCGTACATGCTGAATTAAATGCCTACAGCTAAGCAGACTTATCTCATAACCCCCTCCCCTTCCCATCAGGAATTAAAGCCTTAGGAAGGATGTGAGATGGACCAATCTCATTCAGCATTTCCAGTTTCCACAGGTAAGAATTATGAACATGTTCCTCTCTCTGTTAAACAGTATTAAAGGAATAAAGGAAGAGCTTTGAGACTTCAAGTACCACTCTGAGCTACATATACACTGAATTTTGATTCCCAGGCATTGGAGAGGCCACTTTCTCTTAGGCTTATCTGGGCATCCACGTTGGAGGTCTCCTGGTAATTGTGCCTGTCAAGAGGATACTGCCCATGCTTCAAAAAGTAAACCTAACAAAAGCTTTAAAGAAAGAGTCATCTGCCTCCTGTAACTAGGATAATGAGTTCCTCAGACCTAACAGTCCTATGAAAAATACCCAAGTCTCTTCCAGGTTTCCTGTGAAAGATGTGAATGGAGCCTTCCATTTGGAAAAAAGCACCTAAACTGTGCAGACTGTCCACGAAATTTTTAAATGGAAGTTGAATTGAGGGTGTCCTTTATCAATCAACAATCTAAGAATCAGAAAACAGGTAAAAAAAAATTCTAAAAATGGAAACTGATAAAAAGTTATGGCTACAGATAAAAAAATAAAAAAATGTCCTGAACTGGAAATATGACGCACGAATCAGTGTGAGACCAAAACAAATCTCAGTGAAAACTCCAGAGCAATAAGAAAGTTTTCACCCAGTGCAATATTGCAAGGCTGCACATTTCCACTGTTGTCTATAAGGCCCAGTAGACAGTGAAACATTATGGAGAGATACTCAGAGAGATCTAAAAACCCTTTAGCTTAGGTACAAAAAATTAGCTCTTCAATGCATTATTTTACCTGATTTACACAGCTGAGCACTCTTACTTATTCTTCTTTCTTAAAAAGCTGTTGTAACCTCTTTTTATTCCTTAGTCAGGGAGTACAGGGTTAAAAGTGCAAAATTCTGAGCTGTAAAAAATTCTGAAGAGCAAATTCTAGTGGGACGTGATGACCCAGTGAGAGATAAGAGATTTCAAAAAAAAAAAAAAAGAAGAACCCCCCCAACATTTCTAAAAAGTGGTATTCCAAAGTGAAGAGAAATTCTAGTATTTCTACCCAACTCTCTGGAAAGCAGCACGAGAGGGTCAAGAAGAGTCTTGTGAAAATTAACTTAAAACAAAAGGCATTCAAAAATAGGTTATAATGTTTTCCTCCCTGCAAGAAGTTCTCTAGGCAATGTTTCCAATGAAAATTGTTTGATGTAGATTCAAATACAAATACAGAGGTCCTGTGGTTTTTCTTGATTCCTGTAAAAAAGAAATCAAAAAAATCTTTCTTTTTTTTCCTGGAATGTGAGTCACAGAAGACATTGTAAACAGATTTAATCACAATAGCAACTAGTCAGTCTATTTTGTTATTTTTATATATTCAGTTTATTTCTGAAGAATCGTGGCATTTTTCTTTCAGGTAAGTACAATTTGAAGGATTACACAGTATATAGTATAAAAACTCATGGAATGAATACAATAATGCATGAGATGAGCTATTTTACAACTAAAATGCTGCAATAAAGCTATTAATACTAAATTCTAATTTAGTACAGTTATAATTCCTTCCATATTCCTATGAATCCCAATTTACAAATTTAAAGTCAAACACAAAATAGGGTGTCTTGCATGAACTGAAACACTTTTTTAAGAGATAGTTTCTGGGTCCTGTACTGTTTCATTTAAAAGGAAATGTGTATAGGATTTCATCCACAAATAAGGATACAATTATTTTGCTAAAATAATGGGCATCCAATTTATGTTTCTGCAGATTGGTTTCTTCTCAATATTGAATAAATCATCATGTATGGATCACCAAATTCTGCATGGATAAAATCATTTTCTTAGCTGCTATTCATAAGTTAGTCAGTTAGATAATAATTCAAAAACAAACCAGCAAAGAACATGAGAGAACAACCAAAGTTAGTATGAATATCCTAATACTAAGCAGGACCAAAATATCTTACATTATTTGTAGTAGCACTGCAACAAATTAATGGTATTTCCCTCTGTCACAGATCTTTCATCTGAGGAAACAATTTTCACACACTAATGAAATGACACTTGGAACCTTCTTTTAATGACACCATGACAAAACCCAGTATGTTGGGACATCGATGTGTCCAATTCACCCTCAGTGAATGACCAGTTTTTCTTGTCACAAATATCTACTGAACTTTTTAATCTAATGCAACTGCATTGTAGTAGTTTAATAGAAAAAAAAAAAAAAACAGGCATCATCTCGCCTCCAGTATTTATTTGTTTTTGGTACTTTCATTATATATGAACATAGAACTACCCCTGTCCCTCAAGATGTGGGAAAAATTATCTTCAGAAACATTTAGCAAATGTTTCATCACTTCATTCACCAGCAGGAATAATAAAACACTGGATGGGGCTTTTTAAGAACTCACCAATTCAAATGTGTTCACCTATTTTAATGAAGTCCTACTTTTATTTCTGTCTCTCATGAAGGAATCTAGCAGTAGGAAGAAATAACATAAGTCATGGGAAACAGTATTATCTGTGTGAGAGGAAGGTGATGCAACAAAAACACACAGTTATAGCATCATGATTTTGTAATGCTATCAAAATATTCCCATTTCAACATCCTGTCCAAAATATTATCCTGAGGAAAAAGGCGACCTTATTAAAACACTACTAGTAGCTTTCTGCTCCTCTGAAAAGGCTGGCTACATTTAGCAGCATATTCTTTTATACTGCACCTTTTCTTCCCCACTGCTAAACTCTGCCTAAGTCAAATGACAAGATCTGGTAATTGTAACTGGTTTCTTACACCGTCCTCACTATCTGTGGCATCTGAGTGTTTGGCAGTGCAAGGTGGAAAATCTGCCTGAAGAATTCCAACATCTGTTACATATTTCCACTTCCTCAAATTATAACTTATTACTGCATGGTTGAACTGTATCTTTCTGCCAGTTTGAGGTCCAAGGGGCTAACAAAGCAGCAAAGCTTTTCTAAGAGAAAGCTCAGGAATCAGCAAAACATTATTAAACCAGAAAAGTTAAAACAATAGTAAATATAAAGAAAAATTATAATAGCAGTAAAAAAACCCCTAAGAATATACTTGTAGTCAGGGTTCCACTCAGCATCATAAAGATAGTGTATAAACTGTACAATTTGAGGCACATCAGAGGTTGAAATTAAGCTTAAGATACTTTGCTACGTAAGTGCTTCACTGTTTTTCTAAATAAAGTAAGAAGCTATATAAAGGCATCTAATAATGAAAATAATTTTCTTGGAAAGAGTACATAGTAATAGAGACTATTAAAAAACCCACAAACTTTGAAGTCCTGAGGATACAGAGTTAAGGAACTTCATAAAAATATGAAGAAGAATAAAAAGTATCAACTACTCCTATTTCGTATTCTAATTCATTCCACAGCCTGTATGAGTTCTCACCAAATTGGTCCATCTATCAGGAAAACTTAAAGCAAATGATCTCCTAAAATACAAGCAATATAAACAGCAAAATGTTCAGTAATGGAAGACAGCAAAACAGAAGAAAAACAGGTTTTTTTTTCAACAACAGCTGACAGAAAAATAGTTGAGGAGAAAAAATCATACTAATATTACTTTGCTTTTCAGTATTGACAAGAACTGATGGTTAAAACTCATAACAACTAATGAAGGTTTGAGGGTAGCTAGTTATATAAGCAAAAGACACAGAGAAGGGGGAAAAAAATCACTCTAAAGAGCTATTCTGAAGTGCAACTTGACAAATCCAAGAAAGCAAATGTAATTTCCAAATAAGATTTTTGGTCGAGACTCTGAAAGTATCCTTGGCTGAGTTAACAGTGCAAAGGGACTGCAAAATCATCCTCCAAGTACCATGTGATAGTGGGCATACTGAAATGAAGTTAAAGGACCCTCATAAGGGTTTATATTTTTTTTTTTTTTAGTAAAAATAGATAAGCCTTTTTGGACCTCAGCAATGTAACTCTTACTCTGGGAGGTCAATCCTGAGCAATACTGGATACAAAGTCAACACATATACAAGGAAAACATAGAGCGAAGATACATCAGACTTTTTATTTTAATTCTCTCTATATACACAGGTACATTGAGGTATTATGAATTTAGAAATAAATTGGGAATGGAATTCTAATAAATAATACATAATCAGGAACTAGCAGAGAAGTTCTGAGAAAGTGTAACTTTGCTCTTGGCAGAAGAGCAGCGGACCTGGAAAGATACATCTTGATGAATTATGTGCAAGCGACTTAGATGAAAAGGTAACAGGAATGACTGATAGGAAGTACTTGGTTTTGAAGGGAATGAATAAACAAATATTTCCACAGCAGCAAACTATGAGATTTCTGAGAACTGAGAGGAAATGTCCAAAGAAAGGGACGTGGTAAGTACTCTCAAGAACTTCCAAACCTATCATAGTTGGAATTAATGAACCAGAAAGGTTATGCCCACTGCAGTCCTCATTTTTTTCAGTCTGCAAGCCTGGATTACTACTCCCACTGCAAAAATTGGCTAATATCTCCTGAAAGTGCAAATATTCACAATTCGCTAAGAATCTAGTTTGCATATGCTCCCTTCAAGATCAGGCATTAAATAGATTCCACAATTACTACCTACAGATGGAAAAAATACAGAACCTCATTTGTTTATAAGAGGATAAAAAAAAATCAAAGTTCATAAAATAAGCATTATTATAGAAACATTCTGCACATTATGAGTAGATATAAAAACAATATTTGAAATCATAGAAAATTATACCTCCTGACTAGGGAACTAAGTTGAATAAAATAAACATTTTCCGTGGCTTACAAACTATCACTTGCTATATAAGCAAAGCACTTTTTACATTTGACATTTTAGGAATTTTGGGGGGACACAGTGGCAGTTTTCACAAAAAGTCATGCAAAACACACCAAAATGCATCATTCAACACTGGTATCCATCACATTCCAGCAGCTCATGACTATTGTCACACCAGTTTTCTGCTTGTCCTCAAGCAGTTCTTGAAAGCATCATGAACTTTAAAAAACTGAGTTCCAGCAAACGGAACTTCTATTCTGACTGACCTTTCAGCAAATTGTTTTCAAACTGAAGATAAACCAGCACTTCTCTAAGTGTGCCTCAAAAAAAGGGCAAAAGATTTCATGCACCATCCAACAGATTTTGAACTACTATTTGTCATGCAAATGACAGCCAGCTTCATGATCGTGTGGAAGAAGAATTAATGACTTAACTACTTATGTTAAATGTTGCGTCTACAAACACAAGATTTGTTTCTCAGCATAACATAAAATCATCACGAAAAATACCAATGTGCAAAAGTGCAGAGGAAGCATTTAACTGAGTTCCTGAGTTCTTTCCTTTTTGTATGACACTCCCAGTACTATTCTGTCTCAGCAATTACACTCCTTTGGCTTCTTAAACCACGGAAAAGAATTCAGCACATAAAAAACACATATGCTCTATACTCTGTACAGAGGAAAACTGCAGGCCACACATCCTTAAGGCACTGAACTACAGAATTTAATACTTCTAGTCCTTGTCTTTCTTCATTCTTCTTTTATATGAATCAAAATGGAAAATATGAGACCAACATAATTAAGGACCACAGTAAAATATATCCCCCTTAACTACATTCAAGACAATTAAAAAGACACAGAATGTCCAGTTGTACCTCTGATTAATATTGTTTAGTCAAGAAGACATAGAGAAAATCAGGAATATTTTCAAGTCCTAATTTAAGATGGAAATGTGTGCTCTTAGACTCATTTCACATATATTTTAATCCCTCCCCATCCAAGAATTCCTGCTTCACCCTGTTTAGAAGACAGTGAGGAAGCAGATCATCAAGATAAGGAAAGAAAAGTGCAAGATAAATAAAGAGAAAATGATTTATTATCAATGTGATTTTTGCAGGTATTTAAAGTTTGATTTTACTTTATCATTGACCACTTTAATAAGAATAAAAAAATCTGTCTCAAAATCTACCTTTATAGAGTCCCATTTTTAACATCATCTACTTTGATTGAATGGAGAGAGAAATTTCTGAGTATTAAAAAACAATTAAAAAGTTTGTTGATCATGGTTGCTCGCATGTTTTTTCACATACCATGTGAGTTAAACCACAAAATCAAAGTTGGTGTTCATTTTCAGAAGGCAGCATCAAATGTTTGTGTCTCAGAAAACTGATAAGGATGAAATTTGTGATTTCCCAACTTGTAATAAACACATAGGGGTTTTCCAATGACATTTTCTGATATCCTCAAAAGCTAGAAATGTAAAACTGACATGCATAGCTATCCTAAAAATTCAGTGTATGAGATTGACTAATTTTTGGCACAGAGAAGAATTCTCTTGTCCTGTTCATTGATTAAGGACATCAGGACACTGGTGCCCTTGAATATGTCCCAAGAATGCCTGGTTTGCCTTTTCGAATGCTGGCATGATAGATACACTGAATGGCCTGGGTTGGAAAGAACCACAGAGACCATCCACTTCCGACCCTCTGTTGTGGTCAGGGACACCTTCCACTATCCCAGGTTGCTCAGAGCCCCATCCAACCTGGCCTTGGACACTTCCAGGGATGGGGCAGCCACAGCTTCTATGGGCAACCTGTGCCAGGGCCTCACCACCCTCACAGGGAAGAATTTTTTCCTAATATCCAATCTAAAACTGCTCTCTGTCAGTTTGAATCCATTCCCCCTTGTAAAGGACCTTGGAATAGTCTCTCCCCATCTTTCTTGTGGGCTCCCTTCAGGCACTGGAAGGCCACAGTTACGTTACCCCAAAGCTTCTCTTCTCCAGGCTGAAAAATCCCAACTCTCTCAGCCTTTCCTCCCAGCAGAGCTGCTCCATCCCTCTGATCACCTTGATGTCCCTCCTCTGGGCTCTCTCCCACAGCTCCCTGTCCTTGCTGTGCTGGGCCCCCAGAGCTGGAGGCAGCACTGCAGGGGGGTCTCCCCAGAGTGGGGCAGGGAGGCAGAATCTCCCCTGCCCTGCTGCCCACGTTGCTTTTGATATGAGAGTGTATTTCCTTGAAAAAACCAGCAGCCCTAGAGACTGTTCCCTGGGAAGCATCCACTCCAGTGATCATCATCCATGATGTTACCTGTAATTAGCCAGTGTGCTGCCAAGCCCCACATATAACAATCCAAGATGAATTGCAGATATTTGTGCTGCAGGAAACTGGGGTAGAACCACAGAACCAGGCCTTTCACATCTTCCCCTGTCCTGGAAAACATGGCCTTGTACACTGAATTGGCAGGATGGTACCTCTCTAGGCAGGATTTTAACCTGCATCTCCACCACAGGCACAACACCCTGATAAAATAAATCTTCAAAAATCAGAAACTTCAATTAACTCCAACAAGAGTTTAAAGACAAGAGGAGAAAAAAAGCCTTTCCTCCTTCTCAAAGACATTTTTGGGAAGGAGGGGTAGGGGAATTTAGGGGAAAATGAGATTAGGAAGAAAGCACGAGAAAGGATTTATCACATGAGATAAAAATTTCAAAGGAATGGGAAATGAGGACAAAAAACTATGTGGTTTGACAAAGTTTTACATGGGCTTTAAACTTTGAAGGCAAAATAGTGCTTGTAAGGCAAGAGCATTAGAAGGGAACAAAAAAAAGATGTGATGTTTGCTTAGAGAAGATACTTGCAGTGTGTGACTTCTGCTCCACCAAAAAAAATTCTTTACAGTGATACAAATACTCATAACTCTCCATGTAAAGGTGGCTCTGCATGTACAATCCCCTAAGAAAATATTAAGCTATTTGGTGTGTAAACATTAGCAGTAATGTCATCAATCTCAAATCACCTAACAAAAAGAACTGTTGAACAAAAAGAAATGTTAAACAAATATCAAAACATACATTTAAGAATAGATGTATTCAAAAGGAATAAAACCATACTACCCATTTCTCAGATCTCTTCCAACAAAGGTTTACAAGTGAACAAAATTTGCCAGTATAAATCCCACTTATTTAAACCTGATAGTCCTACCACAAGTACCCACATTTGCCTATTTGATTAGGCTTCAAAATCCCAGTCCCATATAACAATCAAATGTGGAAAACCTTAAATGAATTGAATAAGAAATGACTTGGAAGTTTGTGAACCAAATTTAAACGTATTCTGAGATTCAAAGGGGGTGTTAAATGTTGACATGATGTGAACTGGACACTGTGTTATGTCATAACTACTCTCCCATCCCAAGACCAAGAACAGTTCTTTTACATTGCTGAGTTCTCCCCAGGTAAATTTGAACCTTTTGAACATGTTTACACATTTCTGTCCCACTTTTGGGTTTTGATGCAAATGTAACTGATCACAGGTGCAAATTTTTTCTCAATCTATATGTACACTCTCAAAAGTCTTCCTATGACACTTCAGATTTCATGAGATTCACTGCTTTTTAACACTCTGAAAGGGATATTAAGCCAGTAAATATGTTCATTTGAATAACACAAAACATTTTCTAAAAATTAATTTTTACTTGCTTTTAAGGCAGAGCATTTAATAACTGTAATTCTGTACAGTAAACTCCTCATTCATGATGGAATTGATTTCTCCAGATTACTACATCTTTCCTTAATACTGTTTATACAGATGCTTTAATATTTAATACATGTTTGCATTAAAAGTTAATTGATATGGTCAGAACAGTCAAATGGTCTTAAAACACTTTTGGTAATGGTGGAGTGCTTCAAGTGGACTTTTGATGCATTTAGATCTAATATATCCCAAGAAAACAGAAAAAAATATTATCCTTTGTATTTTTAGCTGTACTATTGCTAACAGTACATAAAAGGTAACTGTTAATTGCAATGTAAACAACTTCAGTGTGCTATTAGCAAATCAGCTTTTTCTTTCTTTTAAACTTCTATACTAATGGTCATTATTATTTGGATTCAAGAGCTGTACTTAAGTCAAACCAAGATCCTATTGATAGCAAAAAAGGTTTACACTGTTCAGATACTCAACAGCAATGGATGTGATTTCAAATACTTGCTATGCCGTGTATATTTACACAAGTCATGGTTAGTGAACCAATTTAGGCCTGTTATATATATATTAAATATAATATTTCTAGATATTATATAATTCCTCATAATTAGCTTTTTATTTTTTAGATAAGATTTCTATGAAATCAAAATAGCGGTGGACAACAGATGTTTGTGTCTATCGCCTAAGAAATATCAAAAAATTTGGATCAAAAATTCCTGCAAATGCCATACAATTAAATACTGCATTTAACTATGCAAACTAAAAATGACTGTGTGGTTTCTCCAAGACTACAGAAAATGGCAGCTGTTAAAGGACTAAGTATTAAGTTTATCCAAGACTTTTTCTCAGTGCTACAAATTTTTGAATCTGCCCTAAGCAGGTTTCAACAATACAGATGAAGAGTCCATATTTATTTTGCATTTTTAAATACTTGTGTTTACTGGTAGGCTGAGGACTTGAAGCGAAAGATTGATTATTTTCTTTGGGGATCATATATGTCAATATTTTTTTCAAACCGAAAAGAGCTGAAACTAAGAGAAAATCATGAAGATTTTTGCATGTGCACATCCATACCTGAGCATTAAGAAGCTCTTCACATTTGCGAGAGTGTTTTTCAATGGCTAGTATATACTGTTTTTCAATAGCTGCTTCTTGCTGCTGGACTGTAGATTGTAGCAGTGCCTGCAAAAAGAAAGCACAGAATATTCAAGAAAGATGTAACTGGGATGTTTATTGGTAACTGCAGATCCACTAAGACTTGTCCATAACCAGAATGTGGAATGCTGTTATAAATTTGGAATGTGCAACTATTAAAGTACCTTTCTGTGTAACACTACCTTGTTTTCAGTCAGGACTAACATTTTTTGGATCTCAGATTTCTTATACAGACTGCCTAAAAGACAGCAGCACACAGAAGATAGAGAGAGAGAGAGTATTTCTGTTAAATATACTCAGTTTAGTGAGACCACACAAGAAGAGAAGCATATGAAAGCTGCTGAAGAAAAAAAAAAAAAAAGCCAGACATATTTCCCTGGCTGACAAAACTCCACATCCTCTCGGCACTGTGTAAGATCCCATGGGCCAAGCATGATCTTCACAACCACAAGTCAAGTAAAAGCAGATGGAAATTTTGAGTAACTGAAAACATAAAAGAACGCCCCCCCAGGAGGTTCACACTCAAATGTGAAGCAGTGCAAGACGAAGTGTGGCAAGTCAAAGTACCAAGACAGTAACGAAGGGATGCTGCGATTAGGAACTCTGTGTGTGAGCACGTGTGCGTGCACATGTGTGCATTCACGCACGCCTGGCTCAACTCTGCAGAACTTCTGAAGGCAAAAAGAGAAATACAAAAATTCAAGACACGCGAAAAAGCGAGTTACTGTTTGAGGAATTACGCTCATGGTGCTGTTGTAACGTGGGATCTATTTAACTCACGCTACGCAAGTCTTTTTCCCTGATATTATAAAATATTCATGCCACTTTCCAAATATTTTTCAGGCTACTTATGCACAATGTAGTGAACTATTTGTAACTAGTAATCAATACAGAGAAGTAGTCAAAATGACTGTGTAAGTTAAAACAGCAGTAATTTTTGCAGAAAACAGACCTTTGGCCTAAATGCAGATGAAGGAAAAAACCCTATCTTTCAGACAGTCTTTGTTTTAGAGATATATTTCACTCATGGAACACAACACGCACGTTAAATAAAATTTTGAATACTTTTTAAAAAAATCCAGAAATGTATAAAAAAAATAAAATCTTCTGACAATTTTTGAACTAACTTTTCAAATTTTCCACTAACTGTCCTCTTATGCTGTTCTTCAGTGATGTTATAGTATGGCAGCAGTTTTCAGCACAAGTTCAGTGATTTAAAAGGTTAAAAATTGTGTCTAACATGTACTTTAATCAAAGTGTAAGAATACACTTACCGGTGCTTGCAGGGGATTTCTCTAACCATAAGTTTATTTTCAAAAAAAGCCAATTTATTTCCAACTAAATTTATTTCTTTTATTGATAGAAATTCAAGCAATCAGAATAAACTCACTTCTCAAAGAAGTATAACTTCTATATACGAAACTTTATATACTAAATCTCACTCTGTATAAAATAGAATTGCTACATATCGCTGGCACAAATTAAGCCTGTACTTTGGGGTATGGGTTCTTTTTTTGCAAAAGTATTGTGGCAAGAAATGTTTTGGGTAACTGGCACAAAAGAAAATAAAAAATTCTGATATTAGGTAAAACAGTAATAGAATCGTCATTAAGCTGCAATGGCATTTCTTGCTCATGCCAAGGGTTGAGTCACTTTCTGAACTTTGCTATTCAAACTTTACTGGTGACTGTTAAAATCCTATTAAATGGTATAAAGAACTTTCAGTTTTCAAGGAAATAATTATTATTCATGGGATGGTATGTAGAGGTTGTTAAATTTTTAAATTTAATTAATTATTACTACTTTTCTTTTTAGAATCAAAAGCCTTCTTTTTCTATCATACACACTAGTAATACAGTTTAAACAGCACCACAGGACTGATCCTTTATTTGACTATTCCACTAGTTGGCCAAGTAAGGAGAAGGAGAGAAAACTCCTCCTATGTAGCACAATACTTCCAAGAATCAGGTTTCTTGATGAGAAATACAGAAGAGGGGCAAGATAGCCATCCAAAGCTTTGGAAAATTTCCAGATAATCAACTACTCATATTACTAATTAAAAAAAAATTAATTTACTAATTAACTCACTGAACTAAAACATACATTTGGCTACTTGATGATAGGCATCCCTAATCTTAGAGTTACAACTTTCTTCAGTACAATGACACAAAAATCTTGTCATTAATTGCTATTCTGGGCAACTATTCTCATCAATGCTGAAGCACCACTTTCTTCCTTAACAAATGATATGATTATCCTGGTGGGCTGATGTTCCATAAACCTATGGCCACTGACCTGATTCAAGCTGGCATTCTCGAAGCAGACTCCTTCTAATGGCTCGCTGAATCATTTCAATAAGGTTACAGCAGAATGTGGCCCACGGCATCTGCTGCATGAAGTCAAAAGGTAGGATTTCGATATGGGTGCTCTTGTTAATTAATTAATCCTTCTATATATTGTGCAATGAACTTCCTTGACACTGGGTGGCAAGGGTCATCATAGAATCACAGAATCATGGAATGTTAAGGGTTGGAAAGGACCTTAAAGATCTCACTCCAACCCCCTGCCATGGGAAGGGACACCTTCCACTAGACGAGGTTTTTCAGAGCCCAATCCAACCTGGCCTTGAACATTTCCAGGGATGGGGAAGTCATAATATGCCCCTCTCATCTTAACAGGAATAAACCCTGTTGAATTTAAGCAACAAGAAAGAGTAGGAGTCTTCATACTGCCTCAGTCCTGAATTTCCTTTCACAAAGAACAGGGCAATAGCTCTTGAACCACTACAGATAAAGCCAAACTAAAATTTCAGAGATTCTTATTCTAATATCCATATCCCGTGGGTTTTGTGAGTAAAGCAGCCTTTACAGTGCAATGAATGACAATATTTGAATTGTAGAATGTGTTAGAACCTTGTAGATCCTTGCAGGAGAGGGAGGTGGAACACGTTCTAGTGTCTGTAAACAATATGTTTTAGTTGTATGACAAAGTAATTTAAATGCTAGACTTTATCTGGGAGAAGTTCTACATTCTACTTGCTATTTTGCCACTTGGAAATAATTCATATTCCCAATGCACATTATGCTCCATCACCAAACTGTCTTAGGTTTTCTGTTCATTGTTTCTGGACATATATTCATGACCAACTTTGGGGAGGTTTTTAAAGAACAAATTCACATTGTCAACGGGAAAACTAAGGAGTAACATGTGGATGCTCATATTTAACAGGCACAGTGTGGCTGCTCCCAGAGAACGGCCCAAATAACAGGACTTGTAGGACAACAATGACAGCAAATCAAGTCTTATTCTAAAGCTTCAACTATCAGAAACATTTTTAACCACTCAAGAAATCCTGCTTCTTTCCCACTTTCTGATCTCTCTCCTAACCCAAAAAAGCTAACAGAGAATTGATCCTGCTTTTCTTTCAATACTCAAAAACGCCTGGTGGCTTCTCACAGAACAAAGAGACTGAAACATCTTAAGAATAAGTTCCCTATAAAGGCTTCATATTCATTTTAGTTTGATGTATGATGGGTTATAATAATCACAGAAACCATTATTTACTCACACTGTTATAAAAACCTTCCCACAAAAGTACAAAATATTTTTAAATTAAACCAAGTATACTAAGTAAATTGGTCTGAACCCATTTGAGCTCAGATAAAGAACCAACCTTATCTTTAAGTTTCATACCTTAGAATAATTTTAGAAGACCCTGAACTGAAACTAGATCCAGTCATCATAATAAGATCCATTATCACCTTGGGGCATCCTCAAGGGAATAAACATCTTTTAATTACATGCTTTAGCAATGCTCATAGAATTAAATACCCCTGGAATGTAATTGCCAGCACACTACCTATACAGTGGGAATACTGGAGAACTGCATCCCTGCCTACAGACTAGAGACTAAAACATTGTACTGTACCCAATATGAGAAAAAAAGTTTAAATATCAGAAAACACAACTGATCACAAAAATTTATCCCCTATTTCTCCAGGCTATGTTATGTATCGGGTACTAGATAGAGTATCTCCAAAATTTGTCCTCATACTTGAAAAGGCAGAAGCACAATGACTGTGGTTTTGCTAAAACCATGGCACGGACCTTCCAGCCCATTTTTAATACAACCCTATTTGCACAGCCCTAGTGCATAGTGTCTTCATTCTACTGGCAATTGAAACCACATCTTACCCAGAGTTTGTTGTATGGCCAGAAGCTACAATTTATGAGAATCCTTCTTGAATTAAATAGCCAAAATACAGACTGTTACCCCCAATTCTTCCCAAATACCCTAAGAGCAACAAATTACCAAATCTCTTTCTTTCAACTCCCTCTTTTCATTGGAGAAAAAAGCTAGTGAGGAAAAAAGTCAAGAAGAAAAGCAAAGCAGATTTTATTACCCCCTCTTATCTGTTCTGAAAAACAGTATAAAAGAAACTCCGACCCATGCAAAAGACAGGCTTCCCAGATGCACAGCATTGTTTGAAAAACCCTCATGTGACATCAGTATGAAACCAGCATCGTGATGTCCATGCTGCCGTACATCACTGTTGTGATCCTGTGATGTACAGCATGTTCTAGAATGCTACTTAAAAGCACTGCATCAAAACCCTTAGTCAATCCTAAAGAATATCCTGCTCAAGAATCATTAAGTTGTTAAATAACTAAATACAAGCCAGGATATCCAACATCTTCTTTGCTTCAAAACTGCTGAGTCAGGGTGACCAAAACCAGCTGTCTTTAAAAATAAAATTACTAATGAGAAGTAAAGTTACCATACTGCTTCAAACACATGAACTATTTTAAATGTCAGCATTAATTTCAGCAATAGTACATAAGAATTTTTATGCTTCATAGCATTAGACAATGGTTCATCTAATTCAGCAACCTGTCTCCACCAGTAATTACTTGCTACTACTTTATTTAAGGGTGAAGTGCAGTTAACCAGTTGTTGAATGAGAAAACAGAGCAGAGGACACAACCGAAATTCTTTCAAGACCTGCAGAAAAGATACATTAACTCAATAAAAAATGTACACTTAACTAGTTTTGTTCTATATCAGCTATGAGCTAGGACACAGACTATATAAATAAAACTATTTAAAAGATTCTTGAAAATGTCTTTTTCGACAGAATTCAACTTATCCACTTCATCCCAAGATACTGCACATTTTCACCATTGGACTTACTTTCAGATAAGACTTCCTTCAAGTGAAAATGAAACACATCCATTTAGGTGCTATGGATTAAAGAGGGTAAAATACAGGAAAAGGGCAATGTGTTTTTTGCAAAGTGGTATAAAAATATCAGCTTCATTTTCAACTGCTTGTGGTATCCCAGTAAGGATCAACAACTTACACTTCGAATACTATGATGGGTTTACCTACATAGCTCAGTTTTGCTGACATGTGAGTGTAAAGGATTTATTTACCACAAAACACTGTTCTCACAGACTCCAGACAGAAACAAACTGCAAACTCACTCTTAATCAAATCTATTATTATTTTATTTCCATTCTATTATATTTCTATTATTAGATTATTTAACACTGTATTTATTGTTCTGCAGTCAGAAACACATATTAAAGCCATCCTTACTAAAAGGAGAGGGAGAGATTTTTTGCAATTTTTATAACTACCTTGAAAATATAGAGATGTTTCAATCTATAATAAAATATTTTTGATAGCCAGATCTTTGCAAGATTGAGACTTGATTGCACCTTGCTTTTATCTGAATTCTGTAGAGAGACTTTCATAGTACATCACTGATATACATGAGTACTCCCATACTGTAAAAACCACAAGGAATCTCTCCTTTTCCAGCCATCAACTCTTCATGACAAAAAACCAATGTTTTTTTATATTCAAGGCTCACTTGAATTCTAGTGTGACTTGCCCATGAACAAGCTCAGAAGTTGGAAGTGAAACACAAGCCCTTGCAACAACTTCTGAATTTATCCTTTTATTCATGTGTCAGTACTTTCTGAGCCAGGATGTCAACTTGGAAACTTAATAAGCTAAGTTGATGTTTTAAAGAGCTGAGAACTGGCCACATTTCAGAGCTTTCCCTCACTAGGGATAAACTATGTCTAAAAAAAGATATCCTGATTCTAGATTAACTTCTTTTGTAATGAAATCTTTTTAAATTTCCTATGTTTATTAGAGGGTAACCTTTCAGTTCAGAGGTCTATTATTGACACAAATATTTTTGAAAGACAATCTGATTGCCCCCACATATTCCATACTTTGCAAATCTGGAAATTTGAAAAAACCCCACCACCTAACACTGAAAACTGATAGACAAAACTCTTACTGCATAAAAGGGCTGGAAGGAACTTTGCATCTTGAAGTTAATTTCCATGAAAGGAAACACACATCTGATTCATGCAAGCAGTCTTTTAGAAGACTAATAATTGCCTAAAATAATCTAAGGAAATAAAAATCATCTAATAAATACATCTCCCTGTAACCTCATATTCTTTAAAGCTTACATTTGAGGATATTTTATATGGTGAGAAATATAAACAAAACAGATTAAAACTCTTAACTCATCTATTTACAGAGCTATGACAATTTCAGAACAAAAGCCTGACTAAACAAGCACAGAAGAAATTCTTATGTTGCTTGTGGTAAATATCTTAAAATGTGACGTGATCCCACAAGCATAATTTCCAAGATCTACGTTTACTTTTCTTTAGTGTGGTTAATTACCAGGGATAAAAGTTTAAAAAAATAATGACACGAAGGACAGAAATTAAACAAAATTAGGTAAACATGAAAAGGGGAAACTTGGCCTACACAGAACACTGAGTTAATTTTAATTGTTTTTCTGTGTTTTTAATACAAATTTTGTGACTGTGTTGTAAATGGTTTATTTGTTGAAAGGAAGATAAGAATGTGAGATGTTTAACAATAGCCAAGGCTTTTGAGGGTTTGTGCTACAAAACATCTCATGGTCTCTGTTACACACTGAGCAAGTGATTATACCAAAGACAACTGCAATAATTCTAAGGGCTTTGGTATATCCAGGTCCTCGAAACAAGGCTGTTCAGTATCTGACTGCTTGTGTAGGCTGCATTTTCAACACCACTGCCACGTTAAGAAGGACCTACAGCGAGGGTGGGAATTGAGAGCATTTGGCCTCAAACTCAAGTGCATGATCTGCCTGGGAATACCATGCTAGTGAAAGATCTGTGTGGAGAAATCCTGTTCCTTCTACAACAAATCACTGCCCAAAATACAAGGAAGTGACTATCAGAAAGTGTAATCCGTTTTCAAGCATAGAAAGATACACCAACACCAGAAGTCTGCTGCAGTATGTCTGTAAGGAGGCAGTCAGCTCTAGATCAAAGGAAACTGTGAGTTTCTGGTTACTAATTTGGCAACCTTGTACACAGAAGTGAAAAAATAGGAACCCTCTTTTCCTTTGTACACCAAAGTAAAGGCACTTTCACAAATCTACCAGCAGTAACACTTGTCTATGCCAGGAATACACATAAGGCAAGTCAGTCAACTTTTTTCCACTGTTGTTCAAGTCAAAGTTTCAATACCTAAGTTAGAGGATTTGGAGTTTTAGGGATTCTGGGGATTATTTTCTGGGGCTAATGATGAGCAGTTCATGTTTTTACACAGCTACCCTTAAACAACCAATGTTGGGCATTACATTCAGTCAACTCTGCTTGAAGTAGCATTACAAAATTATAATTGACTGGTATCAGAGAGGATTAGTCAGAATTCCAACAGTCATGACTGCAACAGAACCTAATTTGAGTCTGAACAATCCCTTGATTGGAATAATCTGCACCAGTTCATTTTACTAAACCCCAAGGAATGCAAAATAAGACTGTGTTCATTGTAGGCAAGATGTTCCTTCACAGTTCAGCAGACTTGCTTAGGTGAATTTCTACACTCAAGGTAATTTTGGGAATAATTAAGCAGTACTTACAAAATCTACTGAAAATGGAAATAATTTCTGCTTATAAATGATATGTATTACTGTAACACAGCCTTAAATATATATTTAAGCACAAAATTAAGTAAGGCTAATCATGAGTAAATTAATAGTCAATGAATCTCACAATTCTGTATTTCACTGACAGGACTAATCAGATTAACTTTACATTCTTAAACAAATGCTACATGTAGGATTCCTTACTTGGTTATCTAACTAACTGCCAACATGTCTGAAAAACAGAATGAATTCCTAAAGATATAAGCAGTTAAAAAGTCCCCCAAATGCAAAATATTATTTTTATAATTACAAAAAGACATTTGACTAATTTATTTAAGTGAAAAAAAACCCTTAGCTCTGTTCTGCATTGAAATATTCACCATGAATTAACATTTTAAAAGCATCCATGAGATCATTTTCTCAAACACTTTTTGCCTTCAATGACTTCTTTGATGATTCGCTGCTATTCTTTTTTTTTTTAAAGTACATGGTAAAGGGTTAATAAAAAGGTTATTAAAGTATAAACAACCAATGAAAAAAGCTTGTTTTTTTTTTAAACCTAGCAATATTTTTTGTATTTTTTGATTTTTCTTGCTCCCCTGAAGAGTAAGTCGCTGCATATTTGCAGAGAATATTGATTGCAGTAATTTACTTGGAGGCTGGTATATCTGATATTTCTCCTCAGAGTGTTCAAAACATGGCAACTAACCACATGAGGCAACAGGAAGGCTTGTATGAAGTATATTAATGTCATGGTTCCCTGGTATTAAAGAATGTCTTTATATAACTTGAATATAAACATTCTATGAGAAATAACATACTAAATATAAACATTGTGTAGAAACATAGTATTCAACTAACTCCCTGATCTTTTGTGCTGAATCACTGAAACTGATAAACATAAACCTTATTTTCCAGATGTCATATCAGATCTTCCAGCTGCTGCTGACTGGCAAAATAGTTTTCAAAAATCCATATGGCACATAAATATATTCCTTTACCCAACTACACATGAAGAAATTATTCTTTAAAAGGGCCAATATCACCCATGCAAAACTCTTCTTTAGCTCACACAAAGGCATTAAAGTGGTGAAAAATTACATCTAGGAAACATTCAAAACTTTTATTCAACACTATAAAATTGTTGCATTTCACAATTTTTTTGTATTTTCAGAAAAAAAAAAGAGGAAACATAAGTACAGCAATTAGCAATTGCTCACAGGCTTTTTCAAAATTTAAGTTCACAAAAAAACCAGCCAGATTTTTTTTACACATCTGGCACAAAACAGACATGAAAAATGCTGATATTGAAGATGTTCGGTGGCCCATACAAAGTAGCACAGTCCAAAGAAAATTTCCCTTTGAGAACTTCTATTGCAAAATGGTCCTCAAAGAAGTAAAGGCAGAAGAAATGCAGTAATTCTCTTCAAGAAGGGAAATACAGGAGGAATGGAGAAGTGGGACATCACCAGTGGCCATGCTTGAGTTTTCTCAGGAATGGAAACTTTGGAAGCCTTTCTCTGGACATATTCCCTTTAGATGAAATTAGTATAAGTTGCATTGATGGACACATATTTGTGGAATTCTTACTAGATAATTTCCATAACAGAACAAAAGACACAGATTTATCCATAGTAACACCCAGTTCATTTATCTCACTAGTGGACAGGAACTAGAAACAACAGGAAAGAATTATACATTCAGCCTTATTTCATCCATAACTACTACTCTTAGAGCTGCATAGATAAAAACCTTCTGAATTGCTCTGTGATGCTGCCTTCTTGAAAATGCAGCTCTTGAGACTGAAGAGATCCAGCATGTGGATTCGTGATAAGCAATCCAAACCAAAGTTCACCACAACTGACAGCATTTTTGGTTTGTTCTGGTTTTAAGTTTCCTTACTGAAAATGGCTAACCAACTTTAGCTGAAGTTTCCCAAAGTGCAGGCTGAGAAAACATGTCACGCAAAATTTCAGACCAAACAGTCTAAATTGAAACAGAAAAGACAGTCTGAAAGTGAAAGAGGTTGAGCAACCAGAACAAGCAGAGTGTACTAAAAAGTATGTACTGCAGGCAGTCATATATATTATTACAATAACATTATTTGAAAATTGTGTTAGCTTGGCACCTCATTTACCTTGAATTCTTCAACAATAATACTCAAGGCTTCATGTCCAGCTTTTCTCATGTCTTCTAATTCCTGCTTATGCTTTTCCTATACAAAAACACAGAGAAGATGATATGCACCATAAGCACCTGACATATCAATTTTAATTAGGAGAGTAAATACCAACTATTTTTCTAATTTTTGGGATCTTTCATGAAGAAATGAACACAGCCTGACTCTTTAGATATATGTATCCTAAATTCAAGTAGGTCCCAGTATTAAACATATTATTATTTCTTAATTTTAAGAAAGGAATCAAACGTGAGTTCAGAAATTTGAAATTTAAGTAAAACCATCTTTAGAGGACTTCCACCCCCTCCTCTTGTGCCTTGTGATGGACAGAATATAAACAGAACACTGACAGTAATTTAACATAAGCTTGGAAGTAATTTAACATAAGCATTCCAGAGAATGAGGCATTGTGTGTGCACAGTCAGAAAGCAACAGAAAATTTACTGCTCGTTATCAATGTCTCAATTATTTTTGATTTAGTGACTCTTATATGAGAAAACAATTTATTCAAAAAAATACATACTCTAATGCTACCAAATGCATGTACCCTCAGAAAAGTATCAAATAAAAAGTTAAATTAGAAGGATGAGAAGATGGCATCGAACTTTCAAAATTTTCTTACAATCTAAAATCCAAGTGACTCCAGACTTTACTTGTCTTCTGTTAGATCCCTGTGAACCAACTCACTGCAGAGGCAGACAGATCCAAATGCCCGGTGAGCTTCTGAGAGTAGCAGTTCCCAAGGTCACCATGGGGCAGAGAAACCTTGTGAAGCAGCTGTGACAGCAGGAAAGGCTACAGAGCACCCTCCCTCCAGCTTGCCACTGCCTGACAACAGCCCTAGCACTCTTAGATCTTTTATTTGAATCATTTTGATCTAAGTGAGCCTTCGTTAGTACAGACATTTTGAACAGGGTTCTTAATTAACATCCAACATTTCAACAGAAATGCCAGGCACGAGTCTGCAGGTACCGGGAAGTGTAGGGGAAACACCTCCCAGCAGAGATCCACAGTAGAGGGTTTGTGAGCTTTGTGGGGAAGAAGAGAGTAAAGATTGTATTTGCTCACCCTTAAGCTGACATCTTTTTCTGCAATGTTTTAAGAAGCAGATTGTCTTGAATTGTTGGGGGAAAACGCGCTCCATGCACAGACTCTGCACGGATTCCCCAAAAACCTTCTGCTCAGGCGTGCCTGCATGGCACACATACTGCAACAGCAATAAATGAAACCACACACAAGAAAGGAAAAAAGGGTACTCATTGTCTCACTTTCTCCTCAGCTAATTCAAAGCAACTGCATCATCGATTAGAAAAATTATTTTGTGTCAGTGCCCTAACAGATGGCAAAAACAGCATCAAAAGAGTCTTGATAATACCATCATCATGACTAGGCTTCGCGAACGAAGATTTGTGAAGGACTCTACCCACGCTTGCTACAAGCTCGCTGAAGGCTCAAAAGGCCAATGCGAGATAGACACGTCCGGTTGCAAAAGGCACAGCAGAATGACTCCCCAGGTGGTACCAACAGGACACGGTTCTTTCTGCGTTGTCTTTTCTCCTCAAGAGTGATCCTGCGTGTATTCTCAAAAGAAGCAGCAGCATTGTGGATAGTGTGTCTCCAGGCCTCCCGATTGGAGGCCAGAGCAGACCAGTGATGGTGATCAATATGGCCAAGGCTGAGATGTTGTTTCAGGGAGTCCTTATATCTCCTCTTCGGGGCTTCTCTCTTGTGGCAGCCAGTGGCAAGTTCACCATAGACCACAACTTGATAATACAAATTAGGGCAAACAACTACAGCTACCTGAAAAGAAAGCAAGTGGCTGCATATCAAAGTATCTTTTGATAATTATTATATTGGACTCTCATTACAATGATATTTTCATCTCCACAAAATCATCTTTCTTTCAGAGCATCATTTTAAAAAATTGTAACATTTAGCATCATAATGATTCTGTTAATCATTATGATTAACATATCAACTGAAGATATACATATTCCTTCAATTTATGCAAATATAGAGAAAAATAATAATACCAAATGCAACAGAAATAAATCAATGAAAAACTGAGTTAAACATGATGACAATCAGCCCATAATGGCTAATTAATATACACACTAGAGTGTGCTATTGTATATAAAATACAGATTGGTCACTATTTCTATTCATGTGAAACACGAATGTGAGCTCTCCAGAACTAAAAGACAGGGGAGTCTGCAGGTCTACAGCAAAGCAAATACTTTCACTTTGGTCATATCATCAACATCCTTGTGAAAGATACAGCTAAAAACTTAAAGATAAGGACAAATATAGGAAGGAGAGAAAGATTTCAGATTTCCCTTTACGACCAAAAGCATGCAGTACATAAAACCTTAAGATCACTACAGGAACCAAGGAGGTAGTATGATTTACTTCATACAACTAAGTATCATTTATACCTGGACTGTAACAATGGAAGACTTCAAAGTGAATAATGAAGTGAGGTAGCAAACAAACTTTCATGAGCAACTGCCTCACACAGTGGTGAGGACATTTCCTGCTGTGTTAGATCTGGGTTGAGCCAGAGTTGAGTGTTTGTGAACACACCGGTCTGCTGGGAGATATTATGACTGATTAAATGTGAAAAACTATGCAAAGGAAATAGTATGGAAGAGCCTGTACATGCCCCAAACTGAAATATAATTACAGTTCCCATACCACTCTTCAAGTATTTGCAGTGTGTAACAGGGATCTCTATCCTATCATATTTAAGACATTAATATTCTGTGAAGAAAAAATATAATTTAAATCTGCTCATTTTTTTCTACAGGATGTGAAGAGAGACTTTTCACTGAAGAGGACATTAAACTGGAAAAACAAGAGCTAAAACACACGCAGAACAATCTCTTAATTAATACTCAGTGTTCTTAGTATTAATACACATTTTGCTAGCGAAATTATATGATATCGTAAATAGCACAGAGCACTTGGCTCAGAAGCTTTCTCTGTCTGCCTTCAGGTTTCTAAAATATTATACATATAGTTACTTCTTTGGGATAAAGCTACAAACGTGCCAGGGCAAATTGGGCCCTGGATGCTTTCCTACTTTCCCATATAATCTAAATGGTGGGACATGATAGTAAGAGAAAGTAAGGAAGAAAGAGTGAACAGGAGAACAATCACAGGGAAGCTGACAGGAGAATATTTCCATTAAACAACACAGTAAGCATGAAAGGAACTCTTGCCTTCATTAGGATATTCTCACGTCTCTTATCTGAAAAGCATCAGTCTTCAGATCAAATTAAATTCCACCACTGTTCATAAAGAACAAATTATTAATTTGGAAAGGGTTGCCAGCTGTCATCAATAGCTACTGATACTGAAGCCAGTTACAATACCCAATACAATTTTATATACTGCATATATTTAAAAATACGTCAGTATTTATGCAGTTCTCTACTACAGTATACTTTATTTCTATATATAAATATGTATGAAAAAACTACACTAGGAGAGTTTTCCTTCTTCCTATAGATAGGAGACTGGCCAGAAACCAGTGGTGTACCCAAGACGTAAATGCTGGATCTGATTCTGTTCAATACCTTCATTAAGGATCTGGATGATGAGGCAATGTATATTGAATTTTCACAGAGGTGTACTATTTGTAACACATAATGATGTTCATAGCACATTCCTAGAGGACACCTTCAGTTCTTTTAAAGTGTTTAAAAACCCACAACAACTACAGAGAAACTTAAAACTCAGTTCAAAAAGCATGCAGGCAGAAATTTTATTTAAGCATGAATAAATGCTTTCCAAGATTTAATTCTAGAAGACATAAAACAAGAACTCGTAGCCTCACTGTATGTAAATACTCATTGTAAGACTGCAAGATTAACATATCTTTGAAATTTTTCCAATGTAAGAAAAGAACGAATTGTTTTCTTCCTTTCTTGTTTTTGCAATATAGAGAATTAGTTTAATTATAACATAAACAGTCCTATTTAGCACAAAATCAACAGACAGAGAAGTTACATCTTTACCTTTGAATCTCCTTTTCATTTTCAGTATCTGAACTATTTTCTTTGGCTGCCTCTTTGACACAAAACTCCAGAAGCAAATACTGGTGATATACTTACCTCTTCCTTCAATCTTAACTCTTTTTCTGGTTTGTAAATACATTTCGGAACACTAAAAAACATTCCAAAGCAGACACGCTATCTGAAAACTAGATGATCAACAGCTATTTTCCCATCAAAGCTATTTTCCCATCAAAGCAGCTTCAACACAAAGTGGCTGCCATGTTTATTCAAGGCTTCAAATGCTTTTTTTGTTTGTTTCCTGAAGACAATGGATGATGTGCAAGTCAAAAAAAAAATGACAGGGACTGCAGGACAACCAGAGACAAAAGCAATAACCTCTTCATTAAGAGATGCTGTATTTGCTTCATTAGAAAGGCAACAAGAATTTAGATCAGAAGACAAAATAATCAACAGTTCAGGAAACTGAGCATCAAATCAAGGTTTCATAGTACAAGCGCCTGTTCTAACATGGCAGACACATTTAAAACAACCAAAAATGTTATATTCCATACAACAGTGATTTAGATTTACAGTAACTGATTTTCTGACTAGTTTAACATTTCAAATACTGCATTAATCAGATTTTTGGTTCAGGCATTCCTGACCCTGCCCTTAATTGGCAATGAGGTAGGCTAGTTTGGAGTAAAATATTCCAAATAATTCAGCTTGGGGAATATCCCCTGGATTGGAGTTATGACTTTAGTGACTAGGAGTGGGATATTTATTTTTCTCAGTTTATGACCAAAGTATTAAATCACAAAATCACACAGTCGTTCAAGTTGGAAGGGATCTCTTAAGGTCATATAGTTTAACCTTCTTCTGAAAGCAAGACCAACACTGAACTCAAACCAGATTGTTTAGATTCTTGTCTAGTCAGACCTTGAAAAACTCCAAGGATGGAGATTTCACAACCTCGCTGGTTAAGATATCCCAGTGCTTATCTTCAGCATTAAATATTTTTTTTTCCTTATACCAAGCTGCAACTTCTCATGTTTGAATTTATCACCATTTCCTCTACCCATCTCTGCAGAGCCTGCCTAGCTCTATTTTTCTGTAGGCATTGGACATCTGCTATCAGGTTCCCTTTAAGCTTTCTCTTCTCCAGATAGAGGTTCAATGTACACTGCATTCCTCTCATCCACTCTCTACATGTTTCCTCCCAGAAGACAATCAGGTGGGTCAGGCATAATTTATGTTTTGGTAAATCCCTGTTGGCTATTCCCAATCACTTTGTTCATGTGCCCAGAAATGGCTGCCAAGAGCACTTGCACCATGATATTCTCAAAGACCAAAAGGCTGGCACGCCTGGATCCATCCATCATCCTTCTTGTCTTTTTCCAGTAATCAGAGACTTCCCTCCATCTCTGAGTTGACACAGAACTCTCTCTTAGTGACAGCCAACTCTTTCAGCACTCCTGGACTCTGTGGTCTGAAGCTGCTCATTGTTATAAATGACAACTCTTTTCTTCCATGGCTTTTTAATGAGCTGATACTCCTCATCCGTACTAGAGATCCAGCCACACAACGTACCCCGACACATCCCAGTTATTTCAATGATGTCAAATACAACACATGAAGCTCCAGCTCCTCCTCCTTGCTTCCCAGACTCTATGTATTTGCATACGCACAGTTGAGATGGACCCCTGAAATCAATTCAATTGTTGTGCTGGTTGACACATGAGAGTCTGGTTTGGGTTATTTCTTTTACCACTGCCCATCTCTGATGTGACTACAAACTCACACTTCTTACAAATAAATAATGTTAAACTCACAGGTGAGAGAAGAAAGTCTTGCTTGACTTCTTCTCAAGCAACACAGAAGATGGAACAGACAAGATGACAGTATTTAATTCTTAAGTGTGTGTTTAAGAACTCCGGCTTGATTAGCAAAGATGATGACAATATCTAATTGCCTGTCACCAATGAAGTTCCAATTCTACAGTATTTGTAACAACACACTGAAGCCTCCTCGCAAAACCCTCCTCATACTTTGGAGCCTAGATATGAACCTGGACACCTAAGAGCATTCCCATGTGAAAACTCTAACATGGATTTATTTATTTCTCTATTTCACTTTCTGTGAAACACGGATGCTACTGAACTAAAAGCAAAACCACTTACTCCAGAGGAGAAAAGCTATGTTTCTGCACGGTGGGGTAGGTGAAAAATCTAACCAATCTCTTAAAAGGATGATATATTTAACCTATTCTCTTCCTCAAAGGAAAGCAGTCTCACCAAAATCCCAAAATCAAAATCACCAAAAATTAACCCTTTTTTAAATTATTATTTAAACCAGAAAACATCAGATTACAAATGATTGATAACACCTAAAGTTACTGAGAGGTAACTAAAAGTTATGTTGGATCTTAATTGGGTTTTGGTGTTTTGTTGGGGTTTTGTTTGTTGTTTTTTTTAAATTTAATTGCAATTTGAAAAACAGACTTGTTAGATTTTAAAAATTACAGATCATTAAGCCATGTAATCTATTTTTAACAAGTATTACTATTGGTCACTAAAGACTAATGGATTCATACAGATAAATATTCAAAATTCTAAAGTTACAGTGTAAACAACAAAAATAGACATATACCTGTGCTTTTTCAAAAATACTCCATGAGGAATACAACTCAAGATTCTTGACAGTGATATGGCTGTTTCATTTATTTTGTACACTCCATTTACTTCTTGATCTGGATGGTATTAGCACTTAAAAAAAGAAATTGTAAGAAAGATTCTTTGACAAATGCATAAATTTGAGACAGAGACTGACTTTTCCATTGCTATATCTAACACTTATTCGCTCCCAACATCTTTTTCACGTTGCCATTACATTGTTTCTAGAACACCCTCTTCCACCCCTCACTCTGTCCTTTCCTTCAACGATGGTAAAACCACAGGTTTCATCTTTGAATTTTTTATTTTGAACAACAGTAACTCCATAGCTTCTTCTTTAATCTATTCAATATGCTACAGTTAAAAAACAACCAAAAAAAAGCCAACCTCCCCTTGCCAAAAAAAAAACCCCAAACCAAAAAATCCCACCAATTATCCCACAGCAGAAAAAATTCCTGCCCCCCAGTAAGAACCCTCCTGTTCCTGAAAGAGTGAAAGGGAGAAGCAGAGGGGTTATAATTTGGACACAAATATTATTTCCTCTAACTCCACAAACCAAGACCTTACAAACACCGCCCCTTTTGAGAGTCCCTTGGTTCCTTTTCAGCCAAGCCAGCTGGCAAGGATGCAGAAACAAACTCAGTCTGTCTTTGTTGTATGGGAGAAATTAAAATGTAAATACATCTTAAAAGGCTGTAGCATTAAGACTGAATTTGACAGAAAGCTTTAGCTGTATTTTAACTTGGTTTGAAACTTCTGAGTATTTTACACTACGTCAGACCTCCCACAAATTGGCTAATCCAGATGAAAAAATCATGATTAAGGCACGTTCTTGTTCTGAGCAGCTCCCCTCTTCAGAGGGGCACAAACATCACTTACAGTAAGGCTCTTGGCTAAAAGTCTTTTCAAAAAGAGAAAACAAATCCTGTTGGAATATAGCCTTCCTCAACTGGATATATGCAGATTTATTAAGCATATGTAAAGGTGTTTGAAGGACTGGAGGTCACATTTAAAAATGTAAAGTAGTGCAGCAGCAATTAAGAATACAAAATATCAAAAAAAGAACCCAAACAAAAATTTGATTCTTCCTTAAAAAATACTATTGGGTTTCTGTTGCACAATGGAAGATTCATCAGCTATGGCAGTGATTGGTATATGATAATTTAATTGGTGGTGAGAGAACAGGACTGTGCTGAAAGCTGATAAAATATTCTCACAGGAATTGCAACATGCTTCAAAGAGCTGCTATTTTTATTTAATAAATAATCAGTTCTCAAAGAATGTGCAAGTAAAGACAGATGAACGATGTAAGAGGGAGGGCAAGTGCCACTAGACCCTTATCCATGTGAGAACTCTCTAATGAAAATATTATGGGAAATACGAGATTTCTTCAGAGTATTCCTGTAGTCTTTGTTAGCTACAGAATCCTCTTTTACCCTGTATGTGAGATATTCACTGCATTTTTGGCTGAATATCTTAAAGCCCTGAACAACTTTCCTCAGTTAACAACTGTCACTATATTTATAGTAAATAACAGTATAGGATATGTAGAACCAGCTTAATCTATCTTAAAACAATAACAGTGGATGTGTTAAAGTGACACAGAGCTAAAACGCATCTTTATAAGCAATGAGTCCAAGTCCCAGTCACTTAGGGAACGTTTCACCATTCCAGCTGAAATGCAGCTGCTTTCCGACAGGTCACCGGGGATTTCTGTGCAGGTAAGGGGCAGAGATATGATCACACTCCATATGAAACCCAGGAATTGTCCTCTCTAGTGACCTCTTTTCAGGGTTGTGCTTTATTTGATTTTTTAAACCAAATATTTCACAAAACAGTGCCACAAAAGCAGGCATCAAACTGTCTGAAATTATGGTTTAGCTCAGAAAGATGGAAATGGATATGTCCTTTTCTCTTACTTTCCTTATTATTTTTAAGCATTACTCAGACTTCCATTTTCATAATTTCATTATGATATTTATTTCTGGGAATTAATGTTGACCATCCTAAACCATTATTTGCCTGAGAATGCTTAAATTTGTAATGTGCATCCAAAACCAAAATATTCTATCTGTTTAGCAACACATTTGAATAACAGGTTTATTTTTAAGGAACTAGGAAAGTCTGTTTTATCTCAATATCCCTCAGGTTTAAGAACAGATGTTCTAGTTTTCATTAATATCAGTTTTCTTTCCGTGATAAAACTTTAGCCAAGAATAGTAAAAAAGTTCTCATTAGTTTAAGTACATGATTATTTTACATGTCACATGCTGTTCTGGACCCTTTAAGCCTTTAATGAGGTAAAAAACTTATAAAACAGCAAAACTTTATTTATTAATTTAAGAGCAGCGACAATAAAGTAACTAAAAATAATTTGTGTCACTGTGGCTATCTGTAAACAACACTAAATATAGTCAGTGTAAGAATATACACTAGAAAACTGCTTTGACTCTACAAACATGCATTTTTATTTGAAGGGGAAAAAGGAACAGCAATTTAGTTATGTTGACACACGATTAGAACTGACTTATAGCTTCTCTTATCTGTATCATTTCCCAAACATTATTTTATTGTTCTTTTAAAGCTTCTCATGACCAGAGGTTAGTTTTAAAACCTTGGTGATACATTTACATTCTATTGTGCTCACTGCAATACCTAATACTTCACCACTGGAACTGCTTTCTCAGTAGCTATATAGGAGTGACCTGTTAGGTATCTTTGCAGTAGTTTAAAACACTAGTTATTTGTTGATATTTTGCCTAGATATTAACATTTGGGCAGTTTACTCAAGTAAAAAGAGCCTAAAACTTAAAGACATAATTAATAAGGAAGTTTCCAAGGTAACTGAGAATGCATGAATAAATTTAACTTTGATATGTAAGTCACAAGAGTTTCCTGGTTGTGTAATAACTTCCAGTGTATGAATTAGTTAGATTAGAATACGTTTATACAAATAAATTTCCTGAATAATTGGCAAATTATACATTTCAACTGATCACTCTGTTTCAACACCAAATTTAATACAGATCAAAGAATTCAAAGGTGTAACAGGTTAACTAGGCAATAAAATGTTCAGCAATGCAGATGGCTGCATTCTGCAGCCATTCATAGTTTATTAATGAACTATGAACCAAATTAGATGATTCAACAGTTAAAGGGCAATGAAGAGACAATTCTTCAAAATTCTCCCAAAATATCAACCTAATATTTGCCGTGTATCTTACTTCTTCCAAGTATATCAACACTAAATACAAAAATGCTGTTAAAGGTATTAACTAATTTTGACTAATGTTGGCAAAGATTTACTATTTTCATAGGAAGCAATGGTCAAGTATTCACAATAATTAGTGTCTCAGATGCCTTACATTGAAGGCAAACAGGACTTGAGTGGATCCAGGGACACGGAGTTGCTTTGGAACTGTTCCTGACATTTTTAAAGTTTATACCAAGTAACAAGTATTTGGCCTATAAGCCTTGTCTTAAGAGTACCATTATCCAATTTTTACTCTACAGAGCTTTCTTGATTTTGAATACATTTTGCACATTGTCATTATCCCTTCAAAAATCCATTAAGACACTATTCCTACAAAAGTCAGATCTTGCTGAGACGAGCTTTTTGGTAAAGAACGCCGACTGATCACTGTCACATAAATCTGGACATTTCACAACTGTTTTAATTAGAATTTCCATATTAAGTAGAAAAAAAAGAAGAAGATTAATCATCCTGAACACACTTGCTGTGAATGTGCAAATGGGCAGCAGGTGTTACAGAATTGTGACCCACTAAACATAAATTAGCAAATGCATTCAAATAAATCAAGGATACACTGGCATAAAACAGGTCAGGACACACAGAAAGCAATCACGACACAAAACTTGGTTCCAAAACAAAAGTTTTACTTATACCTACTTGTACACCAGGAAAATGAAAGTTGTTTAAGCCCAATTTCTTGAACATCTTTAAAATCAGGGAGCAAAAGGAGGCACATAAGTGTAAAAGTATAAATGCTAGGCACACTTCATGACTGTAACTGAAAACTAGATTATAAGGCAAGTCAGGGATCTCCAAACTGTTAAGTGACAACACAACTGCATAAGAGAGGTATATTTGAACAAATTTTTTTTAATTTTTAAATTTAATATTTTAAAAACAAACTCATTATGCTTAGTCTTATAATCAATCTTCTAATTAATAATTCTGAAACAAACCAACAAAATAATTAATAAAAGAAGAATTGAAGTTTAAGAGGAAAACATAAAGGCAAGAGAGCAGAATCTTTTCCTAAGAGAAATAAAAAGTTATTTTTCCTCATATTTGGAAAAATAATTTCGAGGAAAGAAGACATCAAAACTGCAGGGAAAAAAACAGGCCAAAAGATAAACAGCTCTGAAATTATTAATAAATAAAGACTTTGAATAAAAATGAGTGTCTGAAAGAAGAGCACATAGAGTAATATTAAAAAAAATTAAAGGTGAATAAATAAACGTGAGGTATCTGGCACTCACTTGAAAAAGAGGTGGGCAAGGGATTGTTGCCATATCCATAAATACCTTTCCCAGTTCAGTAAAAAGATGCACTGCTATCTGTTAAAGTGTCTTTTCTGAAATTCCCCCTTTTTCTGTGTTCCATAATTTTAAACCCTGCTGTGACCCATGAAATTTCCTGGAATCTCATTTATAAATTTGTTTGCAGGTACAGTACATAAACTTTTTTTTCACACCTATTTTTTGTTATTAGCATTCTGTCTCCTCTATGTCTGCACCTAAAACCAACCTAAATATTTTCTTAGAAGATGGTGTTTAACAGGATGTAAGTCATATATTAGTTTTGTAAGAAAACATACATTTTCTAGTACTCCAGCCATAAAAACCACCTACCTCCAAGACCTGTTTCCAAACTCCTGCAGAACACCTTTTCCAGAATCATAAATGCACTCTTCTGGAAGGAAAGACCAGGAAGGCAACGAGGGGGTGTTGCCTCTTATGTGAGAGGGGAGCTGGAACGCCTGGAGTTCTGTTTTGGGGTAAGGGACCAGGGAAGAACTCAGGGGTCAGGAAGGAGCCTCACATTCACAGCTCCTGGTCCTAAGGAGGAATGTTATCAAACCCAGTATTTGCTGAAGGGACAACACAGCGATCCAGAAGATTCCTGGGGCACACTGATAACAACTTCCTAACACAGCAATCTCCAAGGCACATTGAACCTGATCCTTAGAAACATGGAAGGACTGTCCGGGAACGTGAACATCGACGGCAGCCTGCCTTGGCTGCAGTGACCATGAGATGGTGGAGTTCAGGAGAGGTGGAGGAACGAGGCAAAAAGCAGGATCACAATGTTGGACTTCAGGAAAGGGGTCTCTTTGTGGGACTACTTGGGACATGGGACACAATCCTAGAAGGAAGGCTCTAAAAGAGGTGGTTCCTACTCAGGGATTATCTCCTCCAACCTCAAGAATGGTTCATTGTGACAAGCAGGAAGTTAAGCAAAGGCAGCAGGAGGCCTGCATGGGTGAACAAGAAGCTCCTCACTAAATTCTAACATAAAAAGGATGTGGAAGCACCATCTTCAAAAACGAGAAGGCAGACACACCCAAGTATGCATCCTGGTTTATATGAATTTGTGGGATACATGAGTCCAATATATTAAAAAAAATCCCCAAATGAACATGCAATATTAATCATAATAAAAATATATTCCCTACAAATTAAGACGGAAGTAACAAGCCCAAAATCTAAAGTTCACCTTTCCTATCTTTATGTAACTGCTCTTTAAGTCTTTTCCTCATAATTTGAAGCTGTACAACTTAAATGTGACATTTATACAGCTACTCAAATGAAAAGTTCCCCAAATATCAACAGTTACAGAAATAAATAAATAAATGTAATAACACCTAACACCAGCAATGATTTTATTTAAGTTATCATTCCCTTTAATCCCAGCTGGGTGTTACTGCATGACCTAATGAAGTTTCTTTGGATCATTATGTGCTGACCTGTCAATGTTTTCTTCAGCATAAGCCTCCTCTCTTACCTTTCTAAAACACCACTTAAAAAAGGAGCCTATCTGACCTGCTTTTTTACACCCAAAAATGTTCTTTAAAGTGAAATTACAGTACTAACCTAATTCATTTCCAATCACGACTCTTTGCAATAACAGTAATAGTGCTAAATTTAATAAGCACATTAAAGTCACTTTTTCAATAAAAATTTAGAAGGTTTTTCCCTAAAAAAATGGCAGAACAGAAACAAAGGTTTCCAAAAGAAAACATTTTTGGTGTTTTTAAAACAACTATAGATTTGTTAAGTTAGAAGAAGCCAGTTGCCAAGAGAAAAAAAAAAAAAAAAAGAGTTTATTTCAAAAAGAGGGATCACACCACATGAACTACATTGTTCTTTAAAAAACCAGCCCATTTAAGTTCCAGAAAAGGATGATGATGGGAAAAAAAGTGTATAACCACAACTATAATTTTCCAGCAGCAATGCAATATTTCTTCAAATGTGACTGTGTGGTAAATCAGAGAAACAGCAGAAGAAAAGTATGATCCAGTTCTTGGTGAATCAAAACCAGTTGTCTGCAGACAGACCAAACATCAGAAGTCTTATCAGTTTAACAATCTGTCCAAAGAAACAAGCTCCTACTCAGAGCACTAGAACCCAGTCACCATCTTCTCAAGTCAAGTGTCCTCTCACTGATTTGCAAACAAAAGAATATCACCTACTAAACAGGAATGCTCATTTCACTACTGATGGGTTTTCACTGTAGTAAAAATTAGGGTTTGGTAGTTTTAAAATGTAGCCTTTGTTCATTTCTACAACGTATTGTAATGTGGCTACAGCAAAATTTTAGACTTACAGGATTAAAGTGACCACTAATTCTGCATTATAATCAAAAACATTACTTACTAGCACTAAATGTCTTGAAAATATGCAGCACCTCACATCTAGAGGAGCTGGTGTTAAAAGTTGGGATGAACATATATATATATATATGTATATGGCTACGTTATCAAAAATGGGACTGACATACCAACAAAGAAAATATAATAGTCAGACATACATTTGTACCTGCTTCTTTCCTGTCTAAAACAAGCAAGTAATTATAAGGCTAACATGCAAACTTTATGGTTGCAACACTGCACACAAGTCAAAACCCCCTAAAATTACACTTCCCACAGCAATTTTAACTCAGCTCCAATTTGTAAGCTAAGAAGTTAGAAATACAGTATGTTATTTTGCCTCTTAAATATTACAAACACTGAATCAGGAATATGGGAATCATAACTCCAATTTTACTAGCTTATATGAATTCAAGATCTCAAAGAGACCATTGCATTAAATATCCAAATAACTCTGTAATACTAGTTAATACCAATTTGTTTATTCTATTTATGAACCCACTGCTGCCCCTTTACTGTCTTTGGTCATTGTAGTAACATATGGAAACAACATTAAGAATGTGAAAATACTACGTGGTCTGCTCAATCCTGATTTTTTAAAAGCTAATTTTATTTAGATGAAACACAGAAGTTTCTACTTTTTGGTTTTACACAAGTACAAATGTGGCAATGCTGCATTGTCATCCATTGGTTAAATGCTAACACTACAACAAAGACTTGGAACTCTGCCTCTCATGATTAGGAATAGTAATTATCACTATTAGTTACAATTCTTCCAACTCAAGCCATTCTCTGATTCTATGATTCTACATCAAAAAATCCTGAAAGCGTATTTTATTGAAGCAATTTTGTGACAACAAACCCCTGAAAACACGATTGTCATCCGTGACCAATGCAGAAATCAGTAGGAAAAGATGAAAAAAACGAAAAAAATCACTGGCTTAGTCAACAAAGATTAATGCAATCTTCTCTCAGAACTAAGCATACTAAATTCACAAAAAAGAAAAGAGTCTTATCTAAATATCCCCTTGTTAAAAATGCAATTAACTGACTGGCTCTATTACCTCCAAAGCAGCTTTTGAGAATTTCCTTTGTCACAAGTGTTGCAAGTCAGTTAATTAGTAAATATAAGGGTGAACAAAATAATGCATGTTCATGTAAAAACCAGTTAGAACCATGTCCTGAGGCATTTGTTTTATACATTATACTCAAATATTAACATAGCAATTTCATTTAAAAGGAATTAAGTCAATGCACACCTAACGGCTTTGGATGCCAGAATCAGTTCTGTTGGAAACCTTATCCTGAGAGTTCCCAAAGCCATGCCAGAGTCACCACTGCAGTCTGCTTTTAAGCTTTTCAAGTCAACAGCACTAATATCCAGCAGTTTTTACTGGGAAAGGAAAAGCCAGCAAGACAGACATCTGTGCTAGGGAGCTGCCAGATCTGCTCAGTGTGTGGCCACAGGTGCTGACCTTCGTGCTACAGGAGCCAAAGGAGTAAGACGAAAGAAACTTCAAGCTGTACCAAAAGAAGACATCCAATATTCAGGTCTCATGAAAGCAGTTTTAACAGTCAGCTCTCAGAAGCACGACTAACTTTGCTGCTCTGATTTGATTCTCTCTGTGTCCAGAAGGCACCAAGAGGAAGCACGTGAGCATTTCTACAGAGTAAGTTAAAGGTTATGACTTTTTTATTGCCATTTTTGAAAACTGTAGTACCTGACTCAAAGAGTTATGACAGACTGATACTTATAAACCTCAGTAACGTTTCCACTAATTCAGTACTTCTGCTTGAAGAGCATAGTAAAGGTATTAAAACATCAAATCCACTAATTCTATTGTTCATGATGATCAAAAATGTTAGCCAGCATCAGCAGGTTTTTAAGCAAAATCAGGAGGTTTTTAAGCAAACCTTACTTTTATATCACAGCTAAGCAAACATTTCTTTCTGTAAGGTGTTACACATATAAAACGAAAAATCAGTACTACATGATTATATTACTGTAAATCCTAGGATGTACTGCCACCAGGAATTCAATATAAATTACTAGAGCAACCCAAAAGTAGAAATAGGAAACAATGCAGTAGCTATTAAAAAACATCCACAGCAGCAAACAAATTAAGTGAAACTGAATTACCAACAGAAAATTCTGAAATGCTGAAATTGTGTTTGCCCTGCTATAACACTGAGAGATGACTGAAAACTTCAATGGAAAATCTGTCTTCAATGTGAGACTTCACATATGTATTTAATGAATGATGTTAACTTTAACAATGGAAGCAATTTTAATTACATTGTCTAGCATCTAATTACACTTTACAGGATTTTATTATGCAACACAAACTGGTCCATATTCAGGTTAGGTGACACATCACAAATAACTGGCTACTTCAGAACATGCTAAGTCATGCTGTTAAACACATTCATCATACAAAGTGTTTTTCTTTTCATCTATTTTATGAAATATATCATAAGAAGGATGAGTGATCCCAGTTACAATAATGTACTTAGGCAAGTCGAGTATTAAACCCGTATTCCCAGTAATGTCAAGAATCAGACTCTGATCTAGAAACCTTAGAAATTCTTCAAATTCAAAGGGCTCTGGAGCAGGCCTATGGCTACTTAAAAAAATATTTGTTGGACATAAACATACCCTATACAAAACCCCCCTGAAAAACAAAGTAAGATACTACAAGAAAGAAATTACCTGGAGTGTCTTGTAATGATCTTGATGTGGTACTTTTTCTTTTTTCTCCTTTAGGAAATCCATTTCTAAAACACTATGTTTTTCCAGCAAATATTCTAAGTCCTATAAAGTTAACAAAACAAAATACATGAAATTACAAAGATTTGAGGAATCTGAAAATACATATTCAGTTAATAATTCCAACCAATTTAATTTCTGAAGTGCTATGACATTTTATATAATAACTTACACAGAGATAAAGGGTTGTGCAAGAAAACTCTGCAGTTTTTAAATTGAGACAATATTTTAAAGAAGTATAAGGTATTTAAAAGCCAAGGCATGTCCTATGTATGAGGAATGACCTGTGTGAAGTGGCCAAGGTCACTGGGATTGTCTGGGAGAGAAGGAGATTAAGGAGTGTCCTCCTCGCTCTCCACAGCTTCCTGAGGAGGGGAAGTGGAGAGGGAGGTGCTGGTCTCTTCTCCCTGGTATCCAGTGACAGGATGTATGGGAATGGCTCAAAGTGGCATTAGGGGAGTTTTAGACTGACCACTACGAAGCATTTCTTTACCAACAAGGTGGCCAAGCACTGGACAGGCTTCCAGAGAGATGTGGTCAATGCCCCAGGCCTGTCAATGTTTCAGAGGCAATTGGACAATGCCCTTAATAAGTTTTGGTCAGCCCTGAAGGGTTCAGGCAGCTGGACTTGTTGTTATAGATCGCTTCCAACTGCAACTATTCTATTCTAGTCCCAATTATTTCCACATTTTTAATATCTTGCTCTGTCTTTTTGCACTTGAAAAGCAGCATATTAAATGTACTGTTAGTAAACGTTTTCACTAAAAAGGCAGAAATCCTATGACATACACAGATACAATGATCTCTATCTACATCTCCAAAATTAATAAAATCTTAAAATATTCTGAGATCTTGCAGAGAGCCAATCTGGAAGCCTGCCCAACAAGAACCAATAGAGAGGAAGCAGAATAACACTACTGACAATAAACTTCAAAATTGTTCACTATACAAAGAGCTAAAGATTTTTATTTTTCCTTAATGCAGCCGTTGTTCCTACTAAACTCATTCCTGTTATACATAAGTTGTTGGCACCCTTTCAGTTGCTCCAGAACAACTTCTTGAAGCCATGCAGGAAGCCAGTATAGAAACAAATGACCTGCCAGGTCACTGCACAGCTATTCAAACAAAGGCACAACCGAGAGGGTCATAAGGAGGACACAAAGAGCAGGTCTGCTTAGTTCAATCCTGCTGTGGGACAAAATCGCAAAAACAGTTCAAGAGATTACAAGTCTTTGATTCCACTGTAGAGATAGAAAGATTATGGAATACCTCTTCAATTCAGAGTTTAGCTCTCAACCTATCTTCTCTTACAGTCTGTATTCATCCCTCCCAACTTTCCTCTATAAACTTAATTCTTAGCAAAACCAGCCCATCGCAGTCCTCCTCATCTTTGGCTCCACAACCTCACTGTCATTTCCAACAAGCTGTTTCCTCTTTCCCCAGCACACCTTTGAGAGCTATCAAGAAACAGTATTAAGAATGGCAGAAACTAAACTCACCCTCCCATGCCTCAGTGACTTTGCCAACTCAAACGTGTCACAACGTAACACTGCTTGGTGCTCTTATCATATTCAGGTCGGAAGGAATATGAAGAATTTAGCTACCAGAGCTCCCAGAAAAAAAAAAATCAAAACAAAACCACATGGCTCCATGCTAAGAAAACTTGTCCTTTTTTCTTTTCCTTTTTTACCCCTCAAGGGGAAAAAAAAAAAATCTTGAAACCTTAAAAAAATTTAGCCTAAAATAGACATGAAAAAAAAGAAAGTCCTTATGTTCAGTTCTGGCCAGTCTCTGGAGCGTGTCCAGGGACGGGCAATGGAGCTGGGGAAGGGTCTGGAGCACAAGTCCTACGAGAAGCAGCTGAGGGAGCTGGGGGGGCTCAGCCTGGGGAGAAGGAGGGTCAGGGGTGACATTATTGCTCTCTACAACTCCCTGACAGGAGGCTGTAGCCAGGTGAGGGTCAGGCTCTGCTCCCAGGGAACAAGGGACAGGACAAGAGGAAATGGCCTCAAGCTGTGCCAGGGGAGGTTCAGCTTGGACATTAAGAAGAATTTTTTCACTGAAAGCATGGTCAGGCATTGGAAGGGGCTGCCCAGGGAGCTGGTGGAGTCCCCATCCCTGGAGTTGGTCAAGGAACGATGGGACATGGCACTCAGTGCTCTGGTCTAGTTGACAAGGTGGTGTTTGGTTAAAGGTTGGACTCAATGATCTTGGACGTCTTTTCCAACCTTAATAATTCTATTACATGATTCTAAATTGGGCCAATTTCTCTGGAATTTGGCTAATTTCTAAAAAAAAATGAACTTCAAATCTCTGCCAGCTCCAACCATATTTTAATGCCATACAAATGCCAGCTGTTCTAATTAAAAAACCTATTCATACCTTTTGAATTTTTAATTTTTCTTCTTCAGCACTGCAAAGCTTGATTTCTAGGTTTGCAACAGCTTGTTGAAGGCAGCTCTTTGCTTCATTTGTTCTCTGTGTCTCAGCATCAATCAAAGCAGTGGTTGATGTAACTAAAGTCTTGTCTTCAATTACATTTGAAGAGGCAACTGGAATATCTGCTTGAATCTAATTCATAGGAGAAAAGCGAATAATCTCAGTACATCAGGTTTACAGGGAAACAAAGTCTCCTTGGATTAGTTACTCATGCTTTCACCCAATGCAGGCTGCAAACAGTAGTCGCAGAAAGGGAATGAGAGGTTTTTGTATCTGGTCTTGAGGATAGATTAACAAAATAAGAGTAATTGGGACATGTTTACAACATTTAGTTAATGCTATTTCAGTAAACCGTAGAAGCACAAGAACCGAAACAGAGGTTTCTAGAATCCACAATGTAAACCAGACAAAACACTGATAATAAGCCCATATTTTCAGAAAAGCACAAAAAAAAGTTAGGTGAGGTTTAAAATATTTTGTGGTATAATTAAAAAAAACTAATGCCTTTTTATCCCCTCTTAAAAAAATAATAAAAAGGAGGTGGCAGAAATTTGTTTATTTTGCAGCCAAGGAACTTCAAAGGAAAAAGCTGGTAAATTAATTCAACTGCCACTTTTCCAACAATTTGAAAGCCAAACACACTTGAGATTTGGGTAAGGGTGGTGAAAGGAACATCTCAATGTGTTTATTAAAGAGAGGTTTGACTGATCTGATATAATCCACTCCCCTAACACCTTTTATCCCAAACATACACTCAGATAATGTATTGACTTTTCAATAAACAACTCTCAAAGAATTCAAAGAAAGTAAAAAACAAAAACAGCTGAGATCTTGATTGCACAGGAACACATAAGAAACTGCAGTTTGTGCTCTGAATTATCCTTGCAAAGAGAAGCCAGATGTGCTAATTCTATTTCTGAGTACTAAAGATTAGAGTTTGGCATCGCCAAAAATTGTGAGCATAGAACCTAAAATGGTGATTTTTTTTTTCTTACATGAAACCTCAAAGAGGCCCTAGAGATAAAAATATAAAAGAACACAGTTCTCCTAACATTCTCCTCGAATAGGTGTAAGAACATTTTATTTAGTTTTATGCCCACCATTTTCCTTCTTGTTTAATCCTAAGTGGAAAGTCTGATCTCCAAAATAATGTAAAACTTGCTAATATATTTTTTAGTTTGTACTATTGCCTGCACTAAAGAGAGACTTTATGGAACTATGGGTGTGTCTGTAGCTGAACAGAACAAGACGAGAAAAACTGAAACATGGCTTACAACTAGAATTTGCACAAATACTTAGTCAGAAGTAAAAAAGCGTATTTTTTATTTTTCCGTAAGATTATCTAACTAAGTTAATTTTTAGTTTTAAAAAATACATCTTAGTATTCTGGAATATCCCAGGTGCTCTTTCCAGAGAACACAAAAGCTAAAATTGCTGGCCAAGCTCAAAGAAGAGAGGATGCAGGTTATTCATTGTTAGCCAAAATCAAAAAGGGTAGGACTAGGACCTGTGGTAGCTAAAGTAAAGCATATCTTGGTCATTCTGCCAGTAACAGAAATTTACTTATCAAAACTGTCTCAAAGAGGCAGAAGAAGAGCCTTCAACGCAGAAAATTACTGTGGCTGGTATCAGTCAAAAAAATAAAACAAACACTCCTCCCTCTCAAGAAAAAAACCCACTACTTTTGAATTTCTAAGAAAATTTCCTTGATATTATTTGCATCTGGGCACTTCTCTTTGCTATTTATAGGCTTTCCCCAGAACATTAGGCTGGGAACAAACACAAACCAGTAACTAATTCATTCCTAAAACTGGACAATTGGAGCTGTAGTAGCCACAGTCTTTCTGGAAATGTAAACATACAGATACTCCTCAAAGGAAAAAAGAAGAAGACTCAGTTTAAGCAAAACAAGTATTTTGTACAAGTTCTTTATATAGTTCTAAAGAAATGCCTTCGAATGGTCAGACAGTGGAAATCTGACTTAATGGTGAAAGTCAGTTTTCATCATGAGTAGCCCTAGACTTGATGAGACTACTGGAAGAATAAGAAACAAAGGAAGGGTTGCAAACTAGTCCAAAGTATTGATTGCTTCACAGTGAGGCAAAAACACTTTCTAATTCAAGTATATACTACTATATATCCTGAAATAAGGAAGTTTGTAATCAATACACTTGTTCAAATAGGTGTCGCTGCAGTCAATGGCAATAAAAGATGGGAGGGTAAATCTACTCAATTCTCATCTGCAGCAATCCAGTCTTCCTCTGCTAATCGCCAGGCAAAACTTTTTTTTCCCCTTCTGTGCTCATCTAATAGTTTAGTTAAAAACTAAACACTTTTAGCCCCCAAAAAGAAACAAAGATCATATTTCAGCAGTAGTGCAGCCACAAGGAGAGATTAAGATTGCATGACTAGGATAATGTCAGATCACACAAAAAATATTAAAAAATCAATTTTAAAAGTAATAGGGGGAAATAAATTTAAATAAAATGAAAATAAATTTAATTGTAAGTAAGTAAAGATTAAATGTTAATTCTCTAATCCTAAAGTCACGAGAAATCATACAAGTATGGCATATATGTACAGCTGTAATCTTTACAGCTTTAACAGCAACAAACTTTTTTGAAAGAACCTTCCTGTGTTGTTTCCTACATGCATAGCTAGCACTGTCAGCATGCCTGTAAATTTTAATAACTAACACACTTGTCTCTCTTACAGTTCATACCAAAGTACAGTGCAGTGTCTCCCAGTTGTAGGTCTTATAAATAATTTTTAAATTATTTTACTTCAAAGTTTTCATCACAGAAATCCAAGGAGCTTTTGCTCTTAGAAGGCATTTCAAATGTGTACAGAAAAGATACAATGGTAATATATTTAACGCGTGAGTTCCCATACTGAAGCTCAAAAACCGTGGGTTTACCTGTTCCTCAAGAACAGCTGGATTTATCACGCTGTTGGCTGTTTGAACAGCTGTTGCCACATTATCACTTGATAAAATGAATGAGTCAGAAGGAGCCAGGCAGGAAGAAGGCACAGAGCGCTCCAGAAGAACATCAGGAGACCTATGGACTTCAGGTACTAGAAATAGAAAACACACACAATATGAAGAAGCACTCAAAAATTAACTCTGTTTCTGGAGTCTGTGCAACAAGTGCAGTCATACTAATGTAATGTTATGTACCTCATACAATCTAATTGCACTGAAGAATAATTCCAGAAAAAGTGCCTGTGGATTTGAGTAGCATCAACCTGAGGACATTCAAAATCATAGTCACACTAAATTTAGACTTGTAATTTACACAGAGGTTTTACAAGACAACTGCTATCAAAAGGATCATTTCAACTTTGTTTCTTTCAATTCACACAACCTTTCAGCTTCAGCATGATCTTTAATCAGTCTAAGTCAAGTGTAAAACCATAATTATAGTTTCCAAAGTTTCATAAATTCTGAAGTTAAAAAATCCTCAACTGTCTTAGAAGACATAAACAACCCAAGACACACTTAAAAATAACTCACCAAGACACACGATAAAGCAGTCTTATATTTTATAAGAGATAAAAAGATAACAAAGTAAATAACTCTCTAGCTAATAAAACTTCAGTGGAATTAATACTGGACTGAGAGCTCTTTCATACCAACTTCCAGTTTTCCCATAAAAATCCTGAACAGTGGATCATCATTATCAACCCAGCACAACAGCAACTTGAGTGCTCCTATGAAGAACATGAACTAAATAGACTAAATAAACAGAAAGGAGAAGAGAAAGCTTTGCATACATTTTTAATTTAACAGCAAAGTCCTGCAAACTTTGATATGTTCAGCTTCAGGTGTGCATTTGCAGAAGGCAAAAAAAGTATATGTAATTGTTTTAGAAAAAGCATTATCAATACAACTCTGATAAAATGTAAATGTAAAAGATGCCACTAGCCTGGACAAGGCTCAGCCTCTCCATAGCACTGTTTAATGCTGTACAAGTACACAGCACAAACAAGTGTGTACACTGGCCTAAAGGACAATTCAAAAGGACACACCAATCTGCGAATTCAGTCCCATCTTCTTTACTCTCCAATTCTAGGATTCAGGTATAACATAGAGGAACTTGCAAACCTCATCGACTAAAAAGAAAGAAAATGGACCATGAGGCAGAAAAATACCAGTATGCTAATTGCAGTGAACGGCCTAAAAAAAGAAAACAAACAAAAAAAAAACAAACAAAAAACTCCCCAAAAAATCACAGTGCAGCAGAAAATGGAAACGTGGTTGAAAGGCCTAGAGGACAGTACAGCAAACAGAAGAGGAGCCAATTTAGGTAACCAGGACCAGAAAACAGATCTGGGACACAACTCCACCTTTAACAGTAAAATCTTCCTCAAAATTGGAAATGGGACTTTTTCAGCTTCCTTTATTCACTGTATCAGTAAAACTCCGCTTCCATTCCAAATGTCTGCTTTTAAAGGCAGTTTCTCATAGCAATTACCTACTCTGTTAGTTCAAGTGGCAGTGAAGTGACATAGATAATCATTTTGTTTCTAAACAAACAGTAAAGTCTCTTTTATGCTATCATTTAGTACTGTGAATCTCAGTTTTAAATCAATCTCCATCTGATGGAAAAACAACTAAAATAATGTACCAGGCAATTTATGACTGAGCAGGCAAGCGGTTCTCTTACTAACACTGTCAACTCACACGGAAAAACCTGACATGACACTGTTCCTTTTGATGTTAGTGTTCACCCTTTAGTGAGGATCACCAGTGCTCACTCATAGTTCACAGATAAATAATTTATCACAAAAGTAAAAACAGAAACTGAGACTGGGTACATATGAATAATGGAGACTCACTGAAATGAAAACTTTTGGTAGTCACATATTTTGGAGTATCCAATACTAGACATAAGATTCCATTTTTCAGGTAACAATCCGGAATCTTCTACAATCAAATCGAGCTTTCAGGGATTCCAGTTATAGTAATGAATGTTTGGCAACTTGAGGGAGGAAAAAAAGAAACAAAATCCTCACCTCTTAAGCTGTCAAAATGAAGCCTAGGAAATGAGAAGCAACAACTGGTGACCACCTCTGAACATTGTGGTTTAAAATTTTCAACTAAATACATGACCTTGCAGAAGACAAGAAAAGCTGGCAACTCTCCATGGTATCAATGAAACATCTTTTTTACAAATCCTTCTTTTCATTTTTCAGCAATGTTAAATATTCATCAATTAGACATTCCTAGAATTACACGTGCTATGTCTGTAATTTAAGCTCTCTTAATTCATTCCTCTTGTGTATATACTGGTGACTTGCATTAGCATTTTAGTAGAGCTCAAAATTCGCTTATAAAGACGACCCCTAAGTCATTCCTGCTTACCACACCTTGGTTACCAAAATGGAAGAGTTTCACAACCCCTGAAACAAAACCCTGACTCTGATAAAACTACCTGACTCCAACAGCTACTGGGAGTTCAAGTCCACAGGACCAGGCTAACACCACTCTGAAACAAAACTCCTGAAGCACATCCAACACGGATATCAGCTTTTCAGAACCACTTAAAAGATCCTCTCCTCTTCAGTGCTGCTCCACTGCTATGATACACAGTCATTCTGATCACAACAACAAAATACTCTTAACACAGTACCCTGCCCTGAGGTAATATATCTCCTCTAACTTATTCAGTAAGCAAGTCAAAGTCTGATAGTCCTGATGAAATTCCAAATAAACTTACTGTTCATTGATCAAAGCTGCAGTACTTATAAAGATAAGAAGCATGTACTCATTTCCAGGTATATCGAAAGTCGTATGCCCAAGAAGGCTGAAATAAGACATAGTTATAAGTTATTGACAGCACTGTACTTAAAAAAATCTGATAATTTTTGAAGCCCTGACTTCCCAATATTAAGAATATTCTACCATAGGTTTGTATCTAAGAGCTGAAAAAAACCATGTAGTTTGTTAAAAGAGGCAAAGGTCGCTAACAGCCTGTAATCTTGCCAGTGCAAGTAAAATTCTATGTCTTAACCCATGTAACGAAGCTCAAACAATTTTTAAAATCACTGGGGGATTAGAAATTCTGAAAATAAAACCAAGTGGATGAACATAAACTGTTAAATCATTGTTCCATTTAGTCTTATACTTTGTACTGAGCTTTGGAATGAGGACCTTAGGTATGAAATACACCACTGAAAAAATAAACATGAGCGATATTTACTAATTGGATGTTACTTATATCCAACAATTAAGAAGGAGTATGTCAGCAGGGCTCTCAGCAAAAGACCATACAATAATAATTTGACATATTTTTGTAGAGTGTTGTGAACTACTTGCGGCACAATTCCCCTATATGTAGGTTTTACCTGTTAAAATTAAAAACCCCAAGAAACAAAATTAAATTCCCAACCTCAACTACCCTGGTCTTTGATACTACGATTCAGTGACCCTTTAAATTATACTTTGTACACTGTAAACTGTATCACTGAACATTTTATATCAAAAGTAACATGCAGCTAGAAAGTCGAAGTTTAAGGCTGGCTTTGTGCATCCAAATTTCAGTGATCTGCTTCAATCCCAGCCCCACATATGGTCACTCAAGCACAGCTGTAAGAGACAGAAAACTGCATCCCACAAGGCAGGAACTTCTGTCAACTGTAATGGCAGAGCTAAAACATTGGGATCCACAGCCTGCATAATGCTCAATAAGCAGCCTAGGGAAAAATAACCTGAAAATTACTGTATTTACAAACATCACCGAGTTCACTTTTGCCAATACACAGCAAATTAGCACACAACGTCAAATGTATTCTAAAATACATAAGTAACAAACACCCAATAAAATTAAACTACAGTTGCCAGTTAAAAAAGCAACTTAACTTATAAAAGAACAACAGAATGTATTAAAAAATACTCTTTTCTCACGAAAGAAAAAGCAACAATGAAGAAATGTTATTCAAAATAGACCAAGTATTTCCTGTACTACACTACTTTTAGCTCAGTGTAAATGGATAGCTACCAGAAAGGGTTAAAAAACGGGTGTCAATTGATATCTGTTAATGTATCACTCCACTCAACATGTCCATAATAAATGTTGTCTCAGATGGCAGATACAGCATTCTGTGAAGCTGGAGGCATTTCAGTAGTTTTCTTGGCAATTTTCCCTTTTTCTTTCCCTTAACAAAATTCCCAATTTTTCCCTGTAATCACTGTATTTGCAGATCACACAGATCCACCAGAATGAGGTGCATTTCCACACCTGTTGGGGAATTAGAATCAGAATCAACAGATTGACATCCACATCATACTGAAGTTGACAGCAATTCCTTTGTCGACTCCAATGAGTATAAAAGTCCTCCCAGGAACAGAAAACACTTGGCTGCTTCTCCACACAGACTGATTTACAGTGGAACATCAATATATAGTGAGGAAGAAAAACCCTTTCCCACTTCCAGGATGATTTCTGATAGCTCACAGCAGAAAGCTCTTCTTTTTTTTTCTTCCATTTTATTCTTCCAAACCCAAACTGTTTTAGAAGGTATGTAATTAAATTAATATTCTAATATCTCAAATCTAAGGCCATATGGCCCATACTGTCAAAAAGAAGCCCAAGATCAATTTCAAGGGCAAAACTGCTCAGTGTAATCACCACTGGGGCCTTAGAAATAATATCTGATTTCTGCCTGCACACTGAGAAATACTGCCACAGGCTTCAGTGCTTTGGTTCATAACTTAGAAACATCAGATATGTAGGAAAGTCACTTAATGAGTAATGTACTCCTCTACCAGAGAGCTCACCACATTTTGTGTGTATATAATGGTATCACACCTCAAATTTATCAAAATTGTCTCAATAGCACCATAATACCTTTGAATTTTTCAGCAAACCTTACTGAGAAATTTCTAGGGTAAGACAAGAACATCTTATATATCAATAGCATTGGGCAGACAATTCAGTTATTTCTGTTACTGAAAACATTAATCTACAAGTCAATGCCTAAGAAGCATTTTGACCATTAAAATCTTGCCTCTTGCAATAAATTAATTTATTCACAGCCACATTTGCATGAAAAAGTCATCTAAAGATTTTACAGTAATAAAATATTCTGAATACAGGCATTTTTCTTTTAATTTTGACGTACTTAAAATACGTTGGTATAACTTACCCAAAGACTTCTCTGTCACTTACAATCATACAAAAAACTTCTGTGTTATGTACAAATAATTTAAATTCTACACACCTTACAAGATTTAAATTAGACTTCATGAGGTAGACACTGCATAGCTATATTGGATTTAATTTATTAAGTACATTCAAATATGCTACTGAATTTAAGCAGTATAATAGTAAAAATTACAAGATGAATAATAAAGCTATTTGAAAAAATACAGTTTCCTCATTATATGTTTTCCTTTATTTCAGTGACAGATAAAGCTAATTATTCTGTAATGGATGAAAGCCAGTAGTGCCAGAAAGAAATCAATAAAAACATTCCAGAACATGATTTATGGAGAACACATATTGAGAAAAATTCGTGCCTTACTTTGCATAATTTATTCTGTATTATAATACAATAGCAGGCACAAATCTTTAGTTCCTGAACGAATAATAAACTGTGTTGGTTTTTCCCCCAGTGCTGCTAAGGGGACCACAGCAAAAACAACTGCCAATCAGTAACACCTCCTCAATCTTCTACTGATATTGTACATCAGTGAACTTACACTAATTTCTTAAAATCCATATGGGCCACAGGTATTTGTATAAATTAATACAAGTGGCTCCGTAATGTTTCTACTTCTGCTTGAGATAAAGGTTATGTAATATATTTTTTAACTTTATAAACTGCTTAAGTAAAAAAGACAATTCTCATCCATCCCCCTTCCCCAAAGAAAGTAAAAGACTCTATCATAGTCCTGTTTTCAAGTTCACTTTTTGTTTTCTTCCACAGTTTGCAACAGATCTTCCACACACCAAAGTAAAGGATATCCTTTGAATGAAGAAGATCTGTTTCTTTTCAGCTGGATAAACTGTACTTCTCTTTCATTCCTCAAGAAAATTTAACTTTGAGAAGTGCAGCTTCCCGAAATAATTACTCAGGAATGTTCTCATGATCAACTTTTCACTTCTAGCTATTCTTTTATTGTATTTATACACCCTTCTGGGCACTAGTTTTTACAGTGAATACATAAGGACAGCAATACAATATTAAGATTTTTTTATAGTGATTTTATCAATACCTGTAGGAAATGCTGCCCAAGCAATAGCAGGCGATGTGGTCTGCTTTTCACCATTTCCAAACTCATAACTCTCTGCTGCCTAGGAACAAGAAGAAATTATTAGCAAAATTTTTCAAAGTATTTACAATAATTTACAATCAACTTCCACATAAATAGTTGAAAATAGTTTTATTTCAAAATGAAGTAATCCAGATAACATACCTCAAATCCTCCAAAGTCATCATCATCCATCTTTCAACTGGTACTAGAATATAGAAGAAATCTTGATTTAAAAAGAGGAAAAAAACCCCACTATGTTGTCATATTGCCTTTACTTGTAAAATAGCAATAAAAGCTTGGCAAAACCAAAGGTATGGTCTTAGTTTTAAAGGACAGATTTGGGTGAAACAAGTCCCAGTGATCACACCCTAAAAGCCCAGCAGTATGAAGCAATACAATGTTCCACACAGCAGGAAAGTGGGTATATTTCACTGGCCAGTCTTGTAAGAGAAATGTGCTGATTTTATGATCAGCCAGCAGTCAAAAGTCAAAATGACTTTTGTATTTGTACTTCAGCTACTTGACAGATGAAAAAAGACCTTCACTTGGATCCAACTGCTACCTTGCTCATCTGCGTGCTTTGCATAACCACCTCATCACCCACTCATTTGGAAATGAATATTCAGTCCTTCATCCGAGTCCTCACCTCCACACATTGCCTGAAGTCTTCATAATTTACAAGTCCTATAACACACCAAGGGACCTAAATAAGAACTTTGTCACACAAAGGATGCAAGGGCTAGGACTGGAAGAGCTCAGTTAAGAAGCTTTTTTTTTTTTTTAATTGATCAAGTTAAATGCAAAAAAATCGGTATTTCATGATAGAATTTGAAGGGTAAACATAAGCACTGCCCATTGTCAAACATCTTTTGAAAGCAAAAATGAAGGAAAAGCTTTCTAATATAGGAAAACAGAAAGGTGGTCCTTTAAAAGCTATATCCATTGTATAGATATATTGTATATCTATCTATATCTATAGTACAGCAGTCAAGTCCCCAAGACCTCAACAAATGGTACTAAAACCAGCAAATAATCTAGACTGGATATATATTTAAAAAAAAAAAAGTCCAGAAAGTAGGATTCTGACCACCAGATTCCAAAATGAAGGGTTATCTTCATTCATAATGAAAACAATCCAATTTAATGCAAATATGATTTATCATGTACCTTGTATAATTTTCTGTTTATGATTTAAAATATAAAAATATTTTCCATTGTTAAGTTGCTTTTCCAAATCAGCACTGTGATTAAATCCAAAAAGATTTCCTGCTTTTCCCATCTCATCTTAGCTTTCTGGCAACATCAGAACAAACTGCAACTTGGAAAAAGACTGTGGTGAATTTCTGGAAATTCTTCTGCTACCACAGAGGTCCTTCCCTAGGTTTCATGGAGGGTCTGATTTAGATTTTACAAACTGATCAGCATTTTTGACTTGTAGCCCTGAATTCTGTGGCATTTTGATATATTTATAGTTAAATTGCAGTTCCTTTGACAAAAATGCAGGCTAAGTTACTCAGCTAATGAAAGTAACTCAAGATATACAAAGCTGTTCAAAGAAAGGTATTTTATATTTAACTATATATATACATATATATATATATAAAACTCTGATACATGAATGAAGGATGACCCAAAAAACCATTATGGTCTTTACAGAATATTAAAATGTTTATAAAACTAACTGACTTCAGTTAAAATAGACTATAGATTGGATAAACTTTTATTACTAAGAAAACACATGCCCAGAAACAGAAGAATTCAAGGGATCTGGAAGAAAACTCCAAATGGATGTAGTAGAATGCCACAAGGGGACACTTTCAGTTCACATCCACTGCTGAAATTCACTACCAAGACTGACTTCAACTGAAACATCTTCCAAAGCTTAACAAATTAATTTCCAAGTTCTCATTGATGAACTTAGAAGGCTTCAGGGTGACCTAATTGTGGCCTTCCAGAACCTGAAGGGAGCCCACAAGAAAGATGGGGAGAGACAGTTTCCAAGAGCATGTGGAAACAGGACAAGGGGGAATGGCTTCCAACTGACAGAGAGTAGCTTTAGATTGGATATTAGGAAGAAATTCTTCCCTGTGAAGGTGAGAAGGAACAGGTTGCCCAGAGAAGATGTGGCTGCCCCATCCCTGGAAGTGTCCAAGGCCAGGTTGGAGCTTTGAGCAACCTGGGATAGTGGAAGATGTCCCTGCCCATGACAAGGAGCTGAAACTAGATGATCATTAAGGTCACTTCCAACCCAATCCATTCTATGATTCTATGAAAAATCATCGCTATCACTGTGTTAGCAGACAGATTTGGTCAAATTAAAGAAAATACTCAATACTCACATGTGGTATAAAAGTTAAGAATCTTTTTAGGGACTACAAGCAATTTTCAGCTTTGTGTTGGCTGAATTTTGTGCTGGTTAATTTTTCAAGAGAGAAGGAAGGTAGCTGGGTATTCTTCCCATCAATGTTAAGGTTAATTGGTCAAACATTCATGCATTCCATTAACATTCAGAACTTTAATACATAACTCAAAAAAATAGCACTTGGGTACACAAATGATAGTGATGGAAGTTGTATAGACAGAACAGACTGCTGAAAAAGACAGCAATGCACAAGCAGAGAATGTCAGTGTATTCATGCCACCTACCACTAAATACCACCCAAATCAGACTGGTGATTTATATAATTACTGCAAAACACAGTGTTCAAGTAGCAATCAGAACAGTCAGGTGGAGAGAGTGAGCCTTTAGAAAGGCAAACAGGTACTTTATCTATACACTACGTATCACATCAACAGGTCTTACAGGCTCTACACAAAGTTCCTTCAAAGCACATTTTCTCCACAATGTGCAAGAGACATTATTCCCATCATCTCAGAATTGGTTATGTCTCAACAACAGAAAATACATTCAGCATTGTGTTTTAAAAACACAAACTGGAACAAGTTCAGAGGAGTACAACAAGAATCAAAGCAATTTTGGAAAGGCAAATTTTAAACACATTTTGTGGCTGTAACAACATGATTAATTTATGAATTCCACACATCACTTAAATGGAATAAAAGACAAACAGGTTCCAATCAAGTCTCTGTAGTTTCAATGGTGTTTTCACAGCTAACTGTTAATCCTCCAATTTCCAGTTCTTCAGAGACCCCACAGGAATTCTAGGCTAAGGGATTGTCAACCAGTTAGGTTATAAATATATCATACATAACCAAATAGCAAACATTTATTCATCTATACTCACCTCTGTTTTCAAAGACAAAGCTCTACCAAAATGAAATCCTGATTTGAAATCTAAAAATACCAGAATCTGGCAAAGTTAGCATGTATCACAAATATGCAGGCAGCAGATTAGGATAGAATGCATGGATTAAATCCTGAGGGATGTTTTTATAAGGTACTTTAAAAACTCAGAGGCTAAGGTGTTCTCTTCATAGAGTGTTAGTGCAACAGTTCTTACTAGAAGATGTCTTTCCAAAATTATGATACCTTCTTGCATAAAAAGGGTGCCTTCTGCAAGGAGAAAGGAAAAGGGCCACACCAATGTTAAAAGAACTGGTTTGAAAAAAAAATTGAATCAAGCCTATTTTTAAATAAGATGCTTTCAGAGCCCTCAAAAGTATATGTGCATTTAGGCCTAAAAAATGTTTCAATAATTCATTATAAATTTAACAATCCTGAAAATATGATCAAATACATAATTTCTCAATTCTACCCCTTATTCTCATGATGGAAATGCATTTCTGATATAAATAAATAACAGAACTAGCCTAACATCACACATGAGAACTGCAATAATTTTGGGAGCAAGTTATTTTAATCAATCATCTATTCCAAAATGGGTAATCAGACTTTTCTTTCCTCACAAACTCGGAACAATATTTGTGGTACTGGAATAGGAAAGAATACATTAACAGAAGAAGACAAAACAACCCACACAGTCTTACCATGACTAAATGTGGTCTCTTGAAATATGCCTGATACTGGAATTAAGTAACTGTAAAATTGGGCAACAAGAAGTCAACCTCAAAATTACAGAGTCAGAAATTCTGGTTGGAAAAGGCACAGTAGGTCATCCAGCCCAGGTCATTTCCAAAACATTACAGTTCTCAGACAGTTGTGTCCAAAAAGACTCGAGACCTCCAGTCACACTCTGTGAAAAGGAGGAAATTTTCCATGGATAATGACTAGGCAAGCCACTGCATTTTGCGCAGATTTTATCAACAAGTTTGTATTCATACAGTGGAACTATAATTTATGCCAAAATTCAGACCAACAGGTCATCCAACCCAAGCTCCTGCTCAAAGCAGGGTCAACACCACATTCAAATGAGGTTGCTCAAGACTTCCCTCTGCATGGCTGGTAAGGCTGCATGATGAATGGATTCAGATAGCAGGGCATATTTGGGAAGCCTGCAAGCTTTTCTATGCAAAATGCAGTCACTAAAGCCTGATCAGCAGCTTAACACAGATCATGAGATGTAACAGGCACATCAAAATCATATTTTTATATGAAGGAAGATCAGGAGCCATTCACAAAGAATAAGACAGAAAAATGTAAGCTAGGGGAAAAAAAGCCCCCATTCCAACTGTTAGGGGGAGATGGAATGTTGTAATCCCACCAGAAATCACAGTATTCTCCATATCCAGAAGGTAAAAGTGGTGGAGAGACCAAATGCTGAATTAAGTAGAATTCTTCATTCATGTCTATCTCTGGCTAGTGAGAATTCAAATTAATCAAATCATGATCTATTACTTGATAATCAAACCTAAATTTGTCTCGGTAATAAAGAGAACTGATTCTTCCAGGTACAATCACCTAAATGCTCCATCACATGGCCTGTAAGTTGGGAGTCTGAAGCAAACTTACATGCAGAATTTTGTACATTTTAAAGGAACAGCTTACACAGCATATTGTGTTTGTTTTATCAGAACAGTGTGTGTGGAGCTGGCTGAGGGTGGAGCTGCTGCATTTGCATTTCTGGCAAAGCCCGTGGGTGGGTAACCCCTACCTATGACAACTTATCAGTTTTACTTCCATGTTCATCCTTATTAAATACTTCATTCCAAGTGTTCAATCTAGGAGAGGCTTATTAGCTGTTTCTTCACTGGACATGACATAGACCACAGCATTTGAAGAATAAATCTTTGGCTGAAAGTGCAGGCTCCAAAAAGTCTACCCAAGATAAGTATGAGATTAAAAAAAAAAAACCCAAAAAACAATAATATAAAATGAAGTAAAATAAAATGAAACAAGATAAAATGAAACAAAATAAAACAAAATAGAGTAAAATAAAATAAAATAGTAGTGATTTAGAAAGTGTGTATACTGGCAACACCTCTGTGATAAAGAGCAGAATAAATTTGTGTTTCACAAAGTTATAACAAGCTCACATGCACTTTTCCTCACGGGACTCCCACCAAAACTCCAAGCACCTCTTAGAAATTCTAAGACAGGTACAAACTTTCTTTGTTTTACCCAGCTGATACAGAGCTTTCTCCTGATCTATATGATTTACAGCTGCAGGATAAGCATTTGGCATGTTAAAAGCTTATAGTGGCTTCTACGTCATTAATTAGAAAATTTTTATTACAGCACACACATATCCCAAAGGTTACACAGCCCAAGAAAGACCAGAATATGAATGTAGAGCGTAATGAAAATTAAAATAAATTTAGAACATGTCAGCTCCCATGGTGAAAGGCACAGTGATATGGCAAGTAGCAATCTTTATTCGAAAACATGACAGAAGCATTCCCAACCACATACTAAAGGAAGATACTTCAGGGTTATGGGGAAACAGAAGACAAGGCAGAACAGGTCACCACGATTTTTTCCTGGGAAGTGAGGCTGGTTCATTTAGCCTGGAGAAAAGGACCTTTGGGGGGGACCTCCTCGCTCTCTACAACTCCCTGACAGGAGGCTGTAGCCAGGTGGGGGTCGGGCTCTGCTCCCAGGGAACAAGGGACAGGACAAGAGGAAATGGCCTCGGGTTGCACCAGGGGAGGGTTAGATTGGATATTAGGAAGAATTTCTTCACTGAAAGGGTCGTTAGGCATTGGACCAGGCTGCCCAGGGCCGTGGTTAAATCACCATTTAAAAGAGGTGTAGATGTGGCACTTGGGGACATGGTTTAGTGGTGGGCTTCACAGTGTGAGGTTTAATGGTTGGGCTCCATGTTCTTAAAGGTCTTTTCCAAACTAAATCATTTTATGATTTCAATGCCAGTACTGACTTAATAAACACTTAGTAAATTCTAATAATACTAAAACCTTTCTAACAAAATCAAAGAAAGCAGATGAAAATCCAACTATTTTACAGCAGAAGTTGCTTACATTACAATTGATTCAACTGAAAGCTATGATACTTTTAAGAAAAATGAAAGTCTAGCCCTTTGTAACTAATTTTCTTTCACAGCCCAAATACACCAATACAGCATTCAAGGAATCACAGAATAAATTTAGTTTGGAAAGCACCTCAGGATACCTTACACAACCCAACCTGAAATTAAAAAAACAAAACCAAATCAAAAAAGAAACAAACCAATAACAACATTTTTTTTTACCACTTAGTGCTTTTCTCAAGAGACATCCCCTGGACCAAAAGATCCAGAATCTGGAAGAAGCATGTAAGATTCTACATCCTATGAGGTGATACTCCACACATAGCACCATCAATAATTTTGAAATAATTTAACTCTACTTTTACATACCAGTGTTGTAAGTAGCAAAATAGTACCAGCAAAGGCTGTAGCCTTTGTATCAATTTCATGTAACAAGCCCATCTTGTGCAATCCGTAAGACTTCTGTAACTGCCTTTCCACTGTTACTTTAAAAAGCCTTTTTTAGAAGGACAAAGAACCGTAGCATATGATTAAACACTAATAAATACACCTTTTTCTTTAGCTGTATATAGCCTTTGTCAAAGAAATTAGAATAAAAATAATTTCTACAAATAATATTCTTGTCTGAAAAGTACTTAATTAATATGACAAAAAAATCTCAGAAATTCCACAAAAACTGCTATTAAGATAATCTTCAAAACCAATGCCACAAAAATTTGTGGTTTAGAATTTGAGGGCACTCTTCTTCAGTAAACACTTTTGCCTTTTTTAAACAGTGCTTAAATCAGGAACAAAACAATAATGTGCAGATACCAAGTCCACTTCACTTCCGTGGTTCGGACACACTTATTCAAAAAAGAAAGTAAGAGTTCCACTTCTACAGACAAGAGGAAAACAGGCTCTGAGAGCTTCTACAGAGAAGGTAGGTACCAATTTTTAAATTCACTTCAGGCACAGGAGAGAAAAAACAAAAAAAACCCACCACCACAGCCTTATGTGGAAAATGCATTCAAGACCTGGCACTTCCTCAGAGATATCCTAGAAGAAACTAACTTGGAAAACTAGAAAAGACACTTTCCGTGAAATCTGTATATATGTAAAATCACCAAATTCACGGTGTACAATTATGCATAGGAAAGAATGAACATAAACCGCGAGAGACATGCTTTCTCCTGGATCAATAATCAGGTGTGAACCCGAGGCCCAGGTCTGAAATGCTGCTCTGCTTGGGATTCAGCAATAATTGCTGAGGGCAACTGCAGAGTATTTCCTGAGGTAGGACTCTACCACATGCATGTACCATTTTTGTCTCTCCACCAGACCACAGCCCGTGGGCCACATGGGGATTCCCTGTGTAACCGTCAGTGTCCTCCAGCAGGAAAGACTTTGCAAGTATCACAGTGGTACTTTTAGCACATATTTTCAGTTTAAAGGCTGAATAGAGGAAAGGTTTGTATACTTTGGCTTCCAACGTTTTGGTCACTGAGATCTATCCATGGCCAGGGGAAAGAAACAAAATAAAATCTCTAACAAGACAAATATGGATTTAATTCCAGAGGGTTACCTATTGACATAAGTAATTAGAGTAACGAATGTACTTCTTGACTGAGGATCTTTTTTAAATTTTAGTCCGTGATTCTTTGTCAGCTTCTCACAAGTTTAAGAATCATCTACTTAGAAAATGCCAACTTCTTCGTTATAGATGAGGTCAAATAATATCTCATCAACTCCAGCAGAAGTATTAAAATATGGTATTATTCAGCATATTTCTTTTTTTGCACAATCTATAGACATTTTTTCAAAACAATTCTAACAACTTCATTAACTCTAGATTTTATATAGAGTCCTTCCTAGGTCTTCAGTCTTCTCCATAACTGGTTTCTTGTGACCAGAACACACAAAGGCTAGTTTTTGCTTCATTAAGAAAATAATCCCACAGAAAACTAATTTTTAAATTTCTCTAATGGCCCTCATTAAGTTTTCTATATCACAAAGATCTTTTTACTTCCGAAGCAACATATTCTTACAAAATATACATAAATTGCTGCGGGAATTCTGATGAAGCTGATACAATTCAAACATATTGTGCCATGGAGGAAAACCCCCTTCCCTCACAAAGCCTTTTCTCCATACACCTCAAAAGAAACCTCAGAAAGTAGTTTGAATTCAACTGGAATTAAACATTTCTGTTATGCACAGTCAGGCAATACCTATAATTAATTAAGTCCAGATCAACAACCTTTGAAATCCTGGTTCAGATTAATGACAATCAGAAGCCCTGCAAATTAGTTTGTATTCTACACACACAAAAAAAAGGTAAGAGAAGCATGACTTGTCATATGCTAACTAGGTCACAGAGATCAGACACCAAAGGCAAATGCCTGAGCAAAAGTGGCCATGGTAGAGTGAAAACTCTCATATTTAAAGTATTGTCATTGTACTAGAAACCACAAATTGAGCACAGTCCTCTAAAAGACAGACCCAGGCTGTTCTCATATCTCACAGGGATTAGGACAAAATCCATAGGACAGAAGCTGGAATAGTGAAAATTCTGACCAGAAGAGAATGCCCAGAGACAGGGTGGACTCTTCATCCCTGAGGATAATCAGAAAGAATTCAACTTGACAGGGCCCTGAGTCACCAGCTCTAACCAGACATGCTTTAGGCAGAAGTTTGGGTTAGAAAACCTCCAAACGTCTCTTCCATGGATGTTTCAATGCATTCAGTTTTATCTAGAATAGTATAATAAAAAACCAAACAAGTAATTCATCTTTGAGATTGTTCTTCAGCTCAACTGTACTAAGAACTAGCAACATCTGCCCAAGATCATTTACGATTGGGTTTGTTAATGACAAATGAACCAACTTCAAGAGAGAAGCATAAAAGGGAAGGAGTACCTCTAGGATCTTCACTGTTGTAGGGATAAAACCAGCAAAAGCCTAGTGAAACGTACCTGAAGGGAGCCCTCAAGAAAGATGGAGACAGACTATTTACAAGAGCATGTGCAAACAGGACAAGGGGGAATGGCTTCAAACTGACAGAGTAGGTTTAGATTGGATATTAAGAAGAAATTCTTCCCTGTGAGGGTGGTGAGGAACAGAGAAGTTGTGGCTGCCCCATCCCTGGAAGTGTCCAAGGCCGGGTTGGATGGGGCTCTGAGCAACCTGCAATAGTGGAAGGTGTCTCTGCCCATGGCAAGGAGGTTGAAATGAGACCTTTGAGGGCCCTTCCAACCCAAATCATTCTGTGATGCTATAATTCTATGAAACATTTTCATTCTGATTTCAAAGAAAAAATGTTTTACAAAAATCTCTGTACTCAACAGAAATGTTTCTTGAGGAACGCTGAGGTGAACTTTTAGCATTAAAAAAATATCTTAAGAAAAAAACTGCAAAGGTATATTTCTTCTTTGGAAGTAATAAAATACTTTGTTAATTCATTCAAAACCCTCCTTAAGAATCACTAAATGGCACAATTTGACTGTGAATATGCAAAGATATCTACAAATAACAATTTGGTTGGGGTTTTTTTTCCAAAATAAAAGTCTAACATTTCATAATGAATGAATGGCTCTTTGAGACAGCTTCAGTAGTCTCAGTCTGTATCTTCCTCTTGGCCTTGATAGATACAGTGCTTTGCTATTCAGTCCTTCCCTCTCATGAGAAGAGCTGGATATCAGTTCCAAGCAGTTCATGCAAGAGAGCCCTCCAACTCTATGCTCAATTTTTGTACAATGCTTATTCAGGAACACAATCTTTTTACTTAGAAGCAAATAAATAAATGGCACAGAAACACCTACTGTTAAGGATTTGGGAATGCTAGGAAAAACAGTAGTCTTTCTTCTGCTGTTCATGTTTGATAAACTTAAGAAATGGAGGTTTTAAGTAAAGTAAAATAGAAGCATCATAGGTATTTGAAATGCATTCCCACTTAAGATATTATTAAGCTTCAAGAATTCAGACTAGCAACTGACATACTTCTGCTTCTCCATTTTTTCTGTTAATACCCAATGTTACTAAATGTAATTAATTCTTTTAGCCTGCAAATCACTGTAATGTCTTTTAACAGAACATAAAAAGAGGTGTCTGTACAAGATAGAAGCTTTACAAGAGCAAAAGCCACCAAGTTCTGCCTCAAGGGAACTTTGTCACAGAACCGGAATGTGAAAATAGAAGGTTTGACACAATCTTAGTAACAGTATGAGCATCATAGCAACACAATTTAATATAACAACATGTCAAACAAAAACATAAGTCTTTGAATACATGCTCATATGGATGTGTGGTAACTTGCACTAATAAATGTCATTAATGTTATTAAAAGAGTGCCCAAGACCTTTCATAATGAGAAGAAATACATTCTTTACAGGAAAGAAGAATTAAAGAAAACCAACTAAACAAAACATGGGATAATACCAGGGTTTTGGCATGATGCACTGCCTAGGAAAATCTGGTGCTGAGTGAATCATTGATTCTAAAAACCAACACCACCAGAAAAAGAATCTTGCCCTTAATTAAGAAGAAAATAAAATAGTGAAGGTCCAATGACAAAGGATGCTCAGTAGACTTGATAGTAAAATATTATGAAAAAGATTTTTTTTTGCCTTTAGCTTGTGTTTAGACAGTTTGCAAAAACTGCAAAATGTCAGTTTGTATTCTAACTTTATGTAAGAAAAGCTGACAGGTGACCACGGACTCTTGGGAAAAAAACCAAAAACAAACAACAAAAATTCCAAAAAACCCAGTCGCACACGGTACCACTATTAGGCAAAACAAGATGTGATAGCAATTATACTCAGCAAAAATACACAGCATTGCTTTATTTTTACTGTATGTCTCCTAATGGACAGGAAGACTCACTTTTCCAATTAACAAAACTCCTCCCTTCACTTTCTCCAAACCCTGAAAGTACAGTAGATCTCATAGGGACATTGTACTATTTTGAGGCAAGAAAAAAGATATTAAGCTATTTCTCTGAGGTGAGATGGATGATATTATCAAAATTAGTAAGAATTACGTCTCAGATTTACAAGCCTTAAGTGATTTTATGACTCCGTTGCTAGTCTTGAAACAGAACACCTTAAGTAACCATAAAAATCTTCGTTTCCCATCAATGACTCACTAGAAAATCAGATTCTGTGAAAGTTTAACCAAAAAAATTAAATAAAACATGACTGGTCATTTAAAAAACCCTTCGAATCCTTTGTTCTGCAAGCTCTGGATATACTGTTAGAAGCAGAAAAGACCAGGCATTATCCATCCCACGCAGAAAGAAGAATGCACCGGCATTGCACCTTTTTCTCCCTTTACTAATACTTAAAAAGAAGACTTATGACTTTTTGTTCACATATTGAGCATATTAATTTGATTTTTTCATACTCTCCTGAAGTCATAGTTCAATTCCTGGAGAAGCAACTCAAGATGTGATTTGAAACTCATTTTCATATAACTCTTCTGAAGCAAACTGAAAAGGTTTTACATTGTCCAACTCCCAACTCATAAACAAGTGAAATGAAAATGTTAATGTGCTTTCCAACAGAAAACATTACTGTCAGAATGTCTGTGCATATTACCTTTCTTTTTTTCTTCCTCATTTTTGGTCTACTCCTAAGCTTGCAGCACAACATTTTCATCACATGACCTTTGACCAAGTGGATATTATCATAATTATATGTTGTCTGCTGCAATAAAAAAACACCTAATATTTACTTCTCACAGAAAAGGCTGATTGCCATCTATGCCTTTGTAATACACTGAGGAAGCTGGGAGCAGGGATCCCATATCAGGCCAGAATGAAAACAGGATTAGGGCTCAACACCGAAATCCGTTTCTTTTAATCAGAACACAATGCTTTAAAATAATTTCTTTCTCCAGGCTGATTCTTTAGACCTCCTACGCATTTCTAGAATATTCTTCCCTAAAGTCTAGTCTAGTCCTAAAGCTTCTGACAAAGATGTCTAAGCACAGCACTTCCATTTCAGAAAGAGGAAGACACTTTCTAAGAGGTCCCATACCCAGCAAGTTACCAGTACCAAATATGTGAGGAGGGCACTGATAACAAGAATATTACACATCAGTTAACAATCCAGCAAAAGATTTTTCTCATTCAAGAACAGTTAAACTCCCCACACCCCCAAACAAACAGACAAGATACCAGCCAAGATTCTCCACCCGTCCTATAATCCCTTTAATTTTGTATTGTTCCCCAGCTGGCCTACAGACCCAGGCAGGGAACGTGCCAGGCATGCTCTGAAAGCAACAATTTTTTTTCAAAATCTGCACAACTTCTCCTCTATTTTATCATCATATAACAAGGCTTAGCAAGCAGATCCTTGTAGAAATAGGAAAAAAATACCCATATTCTGCTATGTCTTTAAGCATATCAACTTCAAAATGCCACTGCCTTCTCCGGCGACTGCCCTGCGCAGCAAGGATGGCATTGATGGCAAAGTGGGTTTTGGGTGAGTAAGAATGCCCATCCCCATATGACAGTGCCATGCACACACCCAAAATACCTGAAATAATTCACAAAAACATACATTGCCTCACGGCTAAGATGCAGAACAAATTGGATGCACAAAGTTTACGAAGGTAGGCACCATATGTCATCAGGGTGGGCCTAATTCAAAATGCCCCATGTCTTACCAGCCTAACAGAAACCAATTGTTCCTTCTCCCTTGTAATTTATTTTAAATCACAGTTTTGTATATCCTCCAAGACCTTTGTTAAACCGGAAATAAATGTATATGACTAACAGGTATTCATCCTAAAGTATAAAACTGCCATGCATGTAGAATACATTTAAAAGAACAAAATAATAACAAACTGGAGAGGACATTTACTTATTTACATATGCACATTGTGAAATTGGATATAATATATTTGAGAATTCATGGAATTATTTAAGGTAACAAGGGCCTTATATATTCACAGAGCTTAATGGCTTTTGAAACCAGCACTGTTTAAAAAGAACCACTGAAATTTATCCAGAAATCACTATGCAAAAGTATCCCTTCTGGCAACGATGAGAAAACCAGAACATTCAGGTTTCACAATGTAAACTACATGTAGAGTGATATCTTTTAACTACATTAATTACTGTGCAATTACACAGTCTTCAGTCAGCAAAATTCCCAAGGAAGGCAACATTTTTTTGACTAAAGTCAGCAAGAAAAAACTTGAATATTTGAACAATAGCCATTAATACCCTACATTACACTCAATAGTAATTAAAAAATACCATTTAGCAATTTAAAGTTTCAGGTGATAACTATAATTTTCTGTAGAGACTTTGAGAGGAAAAAAAATCTATGTGAATGGACAACTTCAGCTGATCCAGTCATCTTCTAAAACATACCATTGTTAAAATAAAAATTAACAGGAAAAAACCCACATCTTCCATCACTTACAATGAGTAGTATGTTAGATTACTCTTATAATCAAATTATCATTTTCCCCAGGACAAATGTTGCTGACTGCACAACTTATACAGAAAATTACTATCATAAAACATAAAACTAAATAGGAACAAAGAAAAACCTTTTTTTAATAAAAAATGCCAAATTAATTTTAAGAAATCCAAGCCCATTTCCTGAGAGCAGCTGCTCAGAGAGGGCCTGGCTTGGTGGCACCACGATCCTGAACGGGAGGTACAGTCTGCCTGAAGACTTACAACTAAATTCAACTCACCTGTTGGTCTTCTTTCACCCTTCCCTCACTTTTTTATTTACTGTGTGGTTCTGTAGTTCAAACCTAATGGAAGAACCAGGATAGGATTAATAAGCAAAAACTAATCAGTAGCCCCTGCTGTACAAAAGACACTGTCGGTGTTCTGTCCTTATCAGTTATTAACTCCGTGTGTTCCATAGTCATGGAGAGTTAAACCAGCTTAAATACACATCTGCTCATTTTTCCATGGGATTCAATGCTGACATAAAATTTCAGATTAAAAAATATTTCTTTAAAAATAAAAACTCTTATTTATTAGCTAGACTTCTAAAATTATTAGACACTGTAATCAGATTACAGTGTATTTTACACTACTAGGAAATCTGAACAATGTAAGCACAGCTGTTACCAGAAGATGACCATTTAAAATCAAAATGTGTTCTGCTTTTGAAATAACTTCGCTAACTTTTTTCTTTTTTTTTAATAAAAAATATTTGAGTATGTTAGAAAGAGAATCACTCAATTTCTGAGCGTGTTTTACATGTATCATGTAGAACAGCAGTAATAAAAAGTGACTTAATTTTTTTATAACTATTTTTGAGCATTCTCACTCCTAAATATTCATCCATTTTACTAAAAATATGTCTTTAATACAGTTCACATCACAAGAACTAGATAAATTAACCTTCTAAATCCTTCCTAAACACACTCTGGGATACATTATGGCAATCTAGCAGGTCAATATCTTTACCCTTGTAAAAACAGTTTAAAAGCTTTTATCGATAAGTTCATTTTCTAACAGTGTTACCTTGGCTCCTTTTAAATGCATGACAAAGGTGGTTTACTCCTAAAAGTGTGCATTGAAAATACCAAGCATTTATACAACGTAATTTCTGCTTGCCATAATAAAAACAGAAAGAAAACCAAACACAAAACAAAACCCAAAAGGTCAACTTCTTTGTTCAACTCTGCACATAGCACTAGGTCAACATGTGTGTGTGTACCTATATCTGTATTAAGAGAGAAGCATGCACTTACTTTTAGATAGTAAAACAAAAAGGATCTTTGTATAGCAAAGTCTTCAGGGCACACAGTCAATTTAAATTCAATAGTTTCCAAAAAATGTAATTTGCCTACATTTTTGAATTTTTCAAGCATATTAACTGCTGTCTCTCATCCTTTTAATGAAAATGTGATTCTTAAACCAGTATTGCTCTTTCAACCCCAATAAAGGGCAAATCAGGCCTCTTTATAAACATTAAAGGCAGTTAATTACTTCATTTATAAGGATAACTTCATCAAATCCCAGGTACCTTCAATATCAATAAAGTTATATGGCTGTAAGCACCCAATAACTAGAAAAAATGTATTCCCAAAAATCCTAAAGCAGAAACTATTTTTTATTTTCTAATGATAAAATTAATCTGGTCCTGGAGTATAAACATCTCATTTTATCATTCATAATACTAAATTTCTGTAGGAATCATATATAAGTGGATTAAACAAAAGTGGTTCTAAACTCAGTTTTTGAGACCCTTTCCACAGTCAATTTACAACGCTGCTGTACACCAGTGCTAATCAAATGTCTAGGAAGAAAATAGAAAAAAAAATAGAAGAAACCCCAAAACCTGAAAAGAAGTAAACCAAACTTCCCATAAGTAAAACTTGAGAACCCACAAGCAGATCACGTCACAGGCCACAAGGCTTTACTGAAAACCAGGATTTCTCACACATGTGGAGGGCTGCAGTGGATGGCTACAAACTGTTCAGAAGGGACAGGCACGGAAGGAGAGGTGTTGGCCCTGTGTGTCAGATTCTCTAGAGCTCCATGATTCTATGATGGAGTTGACTGTTTTGGGTAAGAATCCGAGGGAAGGCCAACAAGGCAGATATCCTGGTGGGAGTCTGTTATAGCCCACCCGGCCAGGATGAGGAAGCAGATGAAATACTCTATAAAGGATTGGGAGAAGTCTCACAGTTATGCCAATGTTCTCGTGAGGGACTTCAGCTTACCAGTTCTCTGCTGGAAATACAACGCAGCAGAAAGGAAACACTCCAGGAGCTTCCTGGAGCACACGGAAGAGAACTTCCTGACACAACTGGCGAGGGAGCCAGTTAGGGAAGACATCCCAATGGACCTGCTGTTCGTGAACAGAGAATTGGTGGGAGATGTGATGGTTGGAGGCACAGCAAGAAATGACAGGAGTTCTCAATTCTTGGAGAAGTTAGGAAGGATGCCAGCAGAACTGCCACGCTGGGCTTCCTGAGGGCAGGCTTTGGCCTGTTCACAGGAGCCTTGTTGACAGAGTCCCTTGGGAGGCAGCCCTAAAGGGCGAAGCAGACCAGGAAGTCTGGAAATTCTTCATGAGCAGAACTGTAAAGGTGCAGGAACAGGCCATCCCCATGTGACAAAAGATGAGTTGCTGGGGAAGAAGAGCAGCCTGGCTGAACAGGGAGCTTTAACTGGAACTGAGCGGGGGAAAAAGAGAGTTTATGAACTTTGGAAGAAGAGATAGGCCTCAGGAGGACGACAAGGATGTCATGAGGTTCTGCTGGGAGGAATTTAGGAGGCCAGAAGCCCAACTATACCTTAATCTGGCTACTGCCATAAAAGACAAAACAAAAAGGATTTTATAAATACACCAGCAACAAAATGAGGGCTAAATCTCCATCTTTTATCAGATGCAGGAGGAAACATAGTGACAAGGGATGAGGAAAAGGCTAAGGCCCTTAATGCCTTCTCTGCCCCAGTCTTCAACAGCAAGACTAGTTGTCCTCAGGGTACACAGCCCCCTCAGGCAGAAGACAGGGAGAGGAAGCAGAATAAAACATCCACAACCTAAAAGAAATGGTCAGTGACCTGCTATGCCACTTAGACACACACAGATCTATGGGGCTGCATGGGATCCACCTGTGGGTACTGAGGAAGCTGATGAAAGAGCTCACAGAGCCACCTTCAATCACTTATCAGCAGTACTGGGTAATTAAGCTAATTAAGCTTTTAACGTGTTGACTGGACATTAGCAAATGTACCTCCCACCTACAAGTCGGGATGGAAGGAGCGTCTGACCTGATCTCCTTCTGTGACAAGGTGACCCACTTAGTGGATGAGGAAAAGGCTGGGGATGTTGTTTACCTGGGCTCTAGTAACATCATTAACACCATTTTCCACAGCATTCTCCTGGAGAAACTGGCTGCTCATGGCTTGGACAGGTGCTCTCTTTGCAGGGTAAAGGAGCTGCCTGGATGGCTGGGCCCAAAATGCTGGTGAATGGAGTGGCTGAGGGAACTGAGCTGGAGAAAAAGAGGCTCAGGGGTGACGACACTCTCTACAACTTCCTGAAAGGAGATTGTAGCCAGGTGGGGGTCAAGTGACAGGACAAGAGGAAATGGTCTCAAGTTGCACCAGGGGATGTTTGTGTTGGATATTAGGGGAAAAAATTATTCTACAAAAGAATTGTCAAGCACTGACTGCCCAGGGCAGCCACCAACCCTGGAGGTATTTCAAAGACATGCAGATGTGGCACTCAGGGACATGTTTTAGTGGTGAACATGGCAGTGCTGGGTTAACAGCTGGACTCGACAATCTTAGAGGTCTTTTCCAACCCAAACAACTCCATGATTTCAAACTAAGTACAACTTTTCTTCAATCTATGGTTAATCACACCAAGATACTGATTTTTCACTCTGTCAGCTTATAAACTAAAAGCAAGTCGACTGTGGCATATATCACATGGAAACCTCTTTGGAAGCTCATTATTATACTATTTCAGAAGTTGCACCCCATGGAAAGTCCTTTTAAAAGCTAAACTGGCAAATGTATGCTAAAATATTTTGTTTTCCATCTAAAACTACACTAAATTCCAATCCTCAGAGACAGGATTTCCAGTTTATTTCTCTCTATACACACACACTAAGCTCAGGAATGGTAACATAGTAAAGTGTTGTTAAAGTTTTGAGAAAAGCAAGCCTAGCACAAAGAAGGTGACTGTAGGTCTCCTTTCCTCAGAAATTTAAAAAAATTCCAAACATCCCTGTCCTGTTCTCTGCAATAAATGAAAGATATTTAAGAAAAAATGTAGATATTTAATATAAATGGATACTAAAATAAATCCAAAGTAATACAATTCCAGTATTTCTCTCGAGCCCACCTCAAGATAAAAATAAATCAATTCTAGCAGTGTGTTCTGGCAAAGTATTTAAAATTTCAACTGTAAAGAACTACAAGACCAAGTTTTGGCACCAATGCACAGAGTATTGGATAGCTTTTACCTTTGTTCACCTTATTCAGAAACCTTAGGGAGACATAGAATGAACTTATATTTACTTATTTACAAGCTAACAGAAGTTCAAAATCTCGAGCATGTACAGAAAGCTTTGTCAGCAACAAAATGTCTTCATGGTATTAGATGACAGGTTTCAAACTTTTTCTAATTATGTTTTTGCATATATTTATTAGTGTCCCTCATTCTATGAAGACATCAGCTGTAATTAAAATAAGACAAGATGGTTCTTTCTTATTCTTCTCCTCACAATTTGTTGTCTTTGAAACTAATTTACAGCCAAATCATTCTTCTAAATAAAAGGCTCTCCCATTGGCATCATGGTTCAAAACCACCTTCTTATTTACCAAACTGCCAATTCTGTGCAAGACATTACACTGTAGCAAAAACAAAAGTACATATAATTAGGAACACGCACAGCATACAAGTTGTCTACTGTCTTCTTTGGCTCTGAAACATTAAAAAATAAACCATTCCATAGGACCTCTAACAGAAGGCAGAAGAGTTAATTTAGCATTTATTTTTACTTATCAAGGGGATCTATACATATTTACATAGACATCAAGGCAATTTCAAAAGTATATTGTTAATCTGGGCTTCTAAATCAATGTTCAATACACTTCAGTTTTGGTTTAGCAGTTCTGCACCTTAATCTAAGTTTTCCATTGCAAACTGAGTTAAGGACTCACTATCACATGAATGACCACTAAATAACCTCTAGGTATGAATTATCCCACAGGGTTTTCAGAAATATTAGCAGAAAATCACAGTCAGTGCTCTTCTCCACTGTATAAAAAGCTGCTTTTTTGCTGGCCTGGAAGAGAAGAGAATTGACTAGCAATGAGTAAGTACTATTTTTATGTCCCCTATTTGAAGTTCAAATTTGGTCCCTCAGCGATCTTCAACAACTCGGCATCACAAAACCATTTCCTAATCTTTGGAAGTTTTGTATTTTGAATCTTCAAATTTTATGTTGAATGACTTCAATCAAATAAAAACCCCAGGGAAGGTGACCAAAAAAAGTTACTTATGAAATTCTAATTTTAAGGTTAGTAACATTGTTACAGAGAACCCTTTCATAATCTTGTATATTGAGTGCAAACTGTTTATGAGTTGCTGCAAGGGATAGTTAGTTTCTGCTTCTCAGATGAATAGGGTTTGTTCAGTTTGTTTTTTAAATGTTAAACTACTTTTAAGGTGAAGTTAAGCAACCTGCTTCACTGTAGGGAATTATATTAACTTTTTGCAGTTGATTTAAGAGTAGTCACCATTAACCAAATATGAAGACTGCTTCTGCTTAGAGAATAGAAAGGCATAAAAAACACATTTCAAAGGGGTATCAACTGTTCTTTTATTTTTATTTGATCCACGTTTGGATGACACAGGATCTTTATCTTACTGAAAAAGTAATTAAAAAAAAAAGCTGTCAATAGTGAGTATATTTTCTAAATTCATCTTAGCAAACACTTCTCTAAAATCAGTCTGTAATTCCCCTAGAATTGAAGCATAGAAAGTTTTCCTTGCCACACAGAAGACTGGCATTTTTATAACAGGACTGTCATTGGCCACAAATTCCTACCACACCAGAGATCAAATCCTTTCCATTTTTTTACTACTACTCACACAGTAATTGCAAACCTAATGTGGAAAAGGAATGAAAACTGGCTTTCAAAGATCTGAGGTAAAAACACTGCCTTTCTGAAATCCAGGTGTTCCAAGCAAGGGCTAATGAACAAAACAAGACAAAAGGTATTCACTTACAAGAAAATAAAGAACTATCTCAACAACAGATACAACCCCATCTGGAAATCTAATTATAAAATCATAGTATAATCTGTTCTCATCTTATGCTTAAATTATTTATTTATATTTTTAAACTGATATTTAACTATTTTCTTTACATTTAACCATTTTCTTTATATTTAACCAATAGCAAATTATTCGTTCTATTCCATTAAAAAAAAAAAGAACTATTTGATTTAGAGATATTTATATCTTCTGCCGCAACATTTATCTGGTTTTTAATATTGTGAACATTTTCATTACAACCATATTATAAAAACTTGATGAGCATCAAAAATTGAAAAAAATAAACTTAAAGAACAAAGTCTCTTAGAACAACTTCAGTCATGGAATCACAGAATGGCTTGGGTTGGAAGGGACCTTAAAGATCATCTTGTTCCACCCCCTGCCATGGGCAGGGACCCCTTCCACTATCCCAGGTTGCTCAGAGCCCCATCCAACCTGGCCTGGGACACTTCCAAGGATGGGGCAGCCACAGCTTCTCTGGGCAACCTGTGCCAGGGCCTCTCCACCCTCACAGGGCAGAAGTTCTCCCTAAATATCCAATCTAAAGCTACTCTCTGTCAGTTTGAAGCCATTCCCCCTTCTCCTGTCACTCCAGGCCCTTGGAAATAGTCTCTCTTCATCTTTCTTGTGGGCTCCCTTCAGGTCCTGGAAGGCCACAATTAGGTCACCCTGAAGCCTTCTCTTTTCCAGGCTGAACAATCCCAACCCACTCAGCCTTTCCTCAATGATGATATGATCCTACTAACGATTTCTTGTATCTCCACAGGCAGTTAAATGCAAATTACAGTCCATATCCTGCTTCTCTATAACAAGTGGTCCTGTAAGTTTTAAAGAGACAGTCAATTGGCAAAACATTTTTTTTTTTTTACGTTTAGTTAAAAAAAATAAAATTTAGTAAGAAGTAATGAAATATTTACATTTTTTGGTTTAACATTTCATGACTTCATTAGTAACATTAATGATACATAAACAAATTAGCAAAGCCTACTGGGAACACTGACAAAAAATGCATATTCTACAATAGCAAACTGAAAACTGAAATCCACCAGAGTCTCAGTAAACAACTACTGACTACATTTCTAAAATGGAGTCAGCTTATCTCAGAATGTATTTGTGTGGGAGAAAAAAAAAAATTGCCTCCTTTAAATTTTTCCTAATGCTTTACCCTATAGCTTGAATCAAACTGGGATCAGATTTTATAGTCATATACTGCAGAATCGCGTTGACTTCATGTTAGCATTCCATGAAATGCTGACCTAAAGCCAAAAGAAAGCCCACTTATCCATTGAAATTTCAAAAGCTTTCATCAGCATTGCAGCAGACACGTCTCATATAAGTACATGGACAGAGAATTCAGAAGCCCAGTTCTTCATTTGTGGGAGACACCTACATGCCATAATCTTGAAGAATATGCTTTGCCCAATGAAGGCATAGGGCAATCCCTGAGCAGTTTCCAGAACTTTAAAAGTAGCTGTTCCTGACAGAGAGACCCTCTCGTACATAACAAAAATCCCTCAGCAGGCATTAATGAGGCTTCCCCAGGAAGTAAGTACCTATTCTAGGTATGTAATAACACATGAAGCATCTCTAAATCTGATCTGCCCACCTTCTTACATATTTCTACTACCCTCACTCAGTTTGCCCAAAAGGACATGGGCAACAGCAAGTACATCTACAGCAGTTATTTTCTTGAGAATAGCTTAAAGCGAGTATCTGTCAACCCTTTCAGCTCATACTTATTCAGTATCCTCACCCACAGCTGCATCTCTTCTCCAGAGTGTTCACAGAACAGAAGAATTACAGCAAGAAGGGACCCACAACAATCATCCGGTCCAACTGCCTGAGCCCTTCAGGGCTCAGCAAAAGTTAGAGCACATGAAGGGCATTGTCCAAATGCCTTTGGAACACTGACAGGCCTGAGGCATTGACCACCTCTCTGGAAGCCTGTTCCAGTGTTTGACCACCCTCTCAGCACAGAAATGCTTCCTAATGTTCAGTCTAAAACTCCCCTGATGCAGTTTTGAGCCAGTCCCACACATCCTGTCACTGGATATCCTAGAGAAGAGACCAGCACCACTCATCCCATTTTTCCGCCTTGGGAAGATGTGGAGACCAAGGAAGGCACCCATCAGCCTCCCTTTCTCCAGAGTGGACAAATAGAAAGTCCTTGGCTGCTCCTCACAGGACATGCCTTCCAGCTCATAATATTCATACTGAAATAAATACAAAATTTTCACTCCATTTTCACACACATTTATTGTTACTTGAAAGAGATGACTGCAAATTGTGTATTTTTCTGCTTTTATTCAGATTAAAAGACTAGAGTGCCTTGGTATGGCTATGCTGTCACCCAAGAGCTCTCAAGAAGGCAATACTTCATAATCAGAGTACAATTGTTCAATGTATACAAAAACTGAAACACAACCAGTCAGCATCTTCAAACATTGATAGTAATGCCACTGTGAATTGCTTTTCTAGAAAAAACACAGCACATTAAACACCTTTTTAAGTCCTTTGTTGGAGTAAAATAAACAGCTCTAGTAACAGATCCAAGGCTACAATTACTACTGGAATAACGTGAGTTGGGATGTTTTGTACCTTAACACGTGCTTGCACACCCTATATCCTTCCTCTCTAAAGAAAATAGTTTTAAATACTGTCAGCCCTTAGTGCCAGATTCCAACTGTATTCCATGGATTACAAGCAATCCACCCTTCCGCACAGACTGCTTTGTCCTGTACACATCTGCTACTTATAATCCAATGGAAAGATGAAGACAAGCAAAAGTCAGAGGTTGGAACCACCCTGTCAACCAGCATAATTATTTTAATTACTTTTTTCCTAAAACAAACAAACAAAAAGTCCCAACCATTTTTGTCGCATAGTCACCTAAAATCAGTTTTTATATATGCACAAAAATTTGCCATCTTTTCCAGAAGGGCTGCACTAAAATGAGAGGCAATATTCCTGGACTCTATCTGAGGGTGGAAAAATTGGTCAAGACTTGACCAACACTTCACTGCAACTGAAAACATACCTAACCAGTTAATATTTGAGTATTATGAAGAGAAAGGGAGATTCACAAAGATTAGCTAAAACATTCAAATTTGGTTCTTTGGTCAAGGAAAGTAATTAAGAGGTGAAAACTATTACCTGAGTTGCTAGTGGGAACTCTAAAAATCAGAATTTAGCCTTATATAATTTTCAGTAAGTGCAGGTTTTTAAAGACCTCAGAGTTCCACAAAATGCCTGAGACTTTAGATCTTTTTATTTGTACTAAGTTAGCACTATAGTATAGACATGCTTGATTTTCTTAAAACTAAACCTTAAAACTTTTGCAAATAGAAGAGATGTTTTATACTGACTGAAATCAACAACTTAAACTCATGCCATTTGCCAATTCTTCTCTGAAAGATACACAAAACCTGAATTTTTATCACTTCAATGACAAATAGCAAAACTTGCCTTTTCTTTTATTAGCATTATATAAGTATGATAAATATTTCTCTTTCTGAGGATTCAAAATGACTTTGTAAATATGCCTATTTATCTAGCTCTGACTCAAAGGACTGGAAAGTTTACTAGACAGTGTCTGTAACGATGTGATCACAGGAAATATGAGCCTCATGTATGCAAACAAACTTAGGGCAGACACAGATGCCACATCCAGCTGCTGACTGGAAAACTGCAGAAGAGTTCAATGAAAATGACATCCCTACAAATATCTTTAGAAATATCCATCACCACTTGTACATGTAAAGTAAAAAACTCAATTCACTTTTTTCCTAATTTAAAAAGTCATCTGTGATTGCTTAGAAAGAAATTTATGGGTAATTCTGCTTCTTCCAGCATACAATATAATGGAATGTACATTTTTAATGGTTTAATGGTTTAATTGAAAGATTGGACAGAACCCCCAGAACTCGTTTAATTCCCATCTGTAAAAGTAGCACCACTTTTGGAGACTCAGGTCTGAAACAGCAGGTACCTTTGCTTAAGGGATGCAAAGGGATAAGGTAAGATTGGGGTTGCAATAGAACTTATCAGAAAAGCTAAATCCATCCCTCAAATTTAAGGTATTTATTTTTACTAACACAAGCAAGGGTTATTTCCCCATAAATCTTAAGTCTTTAGAAGTATGAGAGAGCCAAAACAGAAAAACAACCCCTGCACTTTGAATTTCTGCTGCATTCTTAGGATTACAAATATCAAAGTAAGAAAGTAATGAAGGGTAACATGATAAAAATGTCTGAAAGTTAATCTGCAACACTTAGATAATCTGCCACTTACAGTGCACTTAAATGTGGATTTAGCCTGCATGACTTAAAATTTAGTCTGCAGCTCGAAACCTCAAGTGTGCTGGGGGAAAAGCCCAACACAGAAGAAAAAACATAGCTGAAAATGTATCAAGATTGGTTTAAGATTTTTTTTCCCCCTTCATTATTATGATCAATTTAGTTTTGCATAAGCAAAAAGAACTTTCTTGTAAGGGCATTCAAGCATCAAACACTGCACAAATAGACAACAGCAGATTACAAAACACACACAAGCATATCAGACACAAACTTTGTGTACCTGAATGGACTCGAATGAACATGGACAAGAACGTGGTGTGAACTTTACATTTAAAGATTCACAAAAAGCTTGTTTCCATCATACCACAAACTTTTTTTCCATTTGGTGTTGCAAGCTTTCCTGGAAGTTGGGTTTTCAGTAAGCCAGGAGGAAACCAGCCAAGTGCTCAGATAGACACCATACTTAGATGTTTCAGCAGCTCTGTAAACATTTGGAGAATGGCAGTTATTGCCCTTAAGATTGCAATTTGATTGTTCCTCTGGACCAGAAATATGCTTTCCAGCATAACTGTATTTTGGTACCTCCGAATCAATGTAGCTATCATCAGGCTGACACCACAGAAACAGCCAACAGTGTCTAGGCAGCAATATTCTTCACCAAACTCTGGCAGTAGTTGTGTCACTTGGAAAGAAACACGAAGTTGGCCTAACAGTCCCTAGTGTCAAAGAGACACAGAAAACAGTGAAGGAGCCTGTAATTAATACAAAGAACTTAAACTGCATTGAGAATTCTAGCGAGGCATGGACTGATCAATGTCTCCAAATCACAGAATTGGAGAGTATCTGAGTTGGAAGGGACTCACAAGGATCATCAAGTCCAACTCCAGGCTCTCCATAGGACCAACCCCAAGAGCCCCACCACATGCCTGAGAGTATTGTTCAAACACTCCATGAGCTCTGTCAGCCTTGATGCTGTGACCACTGCCCTGGGGAACCTATTCCAGTGCCCCACCACCCTCCAGGGCAAGAACCTTTTTCTAATATTCAACCTAACCCTCCCCTGACACAACTTCAGGCCATTCCCTGTTCTGTCACTGGTCCCCACAGAGCAGAGATCAGTGCCTGCCCCTCCTCTTCCCCTCATGAGGAAGCTGTAACTGCAGTGAGGTGTCCCCTCAGTCTCCTCTTCTCCAGATGAACACACCAAGTGCCCTCAGCCATGCCTCATACAGTTTCCCCTCAAGGCCCTTGAGGAGGTTTATGTATGAACATGACAGAAGCAAATGTGTCACCAGGTATGCTCAGTTTTCAATAATTCTAGGTAGAATTAAATTTGAAGGAAGCCTTAAACTTAATTATAGCAATGATCTGTAAATGATTTGGATAAAAACATATCCAAAGGTGACAGACCCTATTTTGATGCTCATTGTCTCAACGTGGTGTGTACACAATTCATCTACCTTCTCAGCTACAGTAAGACACCTTCTCAGCTTTGAGGTAGAGGAAATGTCCCAAGCTAACAGTAGAAGGCATTATTGGCAGTTCTTCACAAGGACATGTTGAGGCACCGAGCACATAGATTAATCTCCTAGTCTCCTGTATTTAATTGTCTCCCTTTCAAAATAGCACCAGACTCTCAAGAATCTCTTTAAGAGGTTCTGAAAAAGACTCTGGGATTATCTACTATCCATTGAGCATCCAGGCATCACCTGTTTGAACAATACTGTGATTTTGTTATTTCAAATCCCACCAGCAGGAAGATCACTACTGCACTTAAAAGACACTGCAAACTGAGTTTGAGAATGGTCAGCAGACCATTAGGGACTGAGAAACTGACAGTGAAGTACTTACAACATTAGCACCGACATTTACGTTATAGACATTCAATCCATGGATATGGAGGTACTCAGAACAAAGTCACACGTTCAAAAAATGTACAGAAGAGCAAAATCTGAAGAGCAGAAAGAAAAACACCCAGAAAGCAAAATCACCAGAAAACAATGAGAGCAAAAATAATTAAGCAAGTCTGCTGAGAGAGGTGTTCAAGCACTGTGACAAAAACCACCCAAAGTTCCATTAAAATACTGCAGTGAGGTGGCAAAAGATGCATTCACAATGTGCAGTTCATAGGCAAAAAAGGAATTGCTAAGATAGAAAATTACTTATAAACTGTAGTCTCCCAAAAAGAACCAAAGCTGCAGTCAGAGTTCAAGAGTACCCCACTGAATGCTCTCCTCAGGTGCTGAGGTATCAGGAGGACACAGTCCACCCTACTATACATATCAGAAGCCTCAAAAATTAATCTGTTTAAATACCAGATTTATAGAAAGTGTTTCAGATGCCTGAAGATTCAGAGAGATTTTCAGGAATACTTCAACACCTAACTCCATTTATAGTAACAGATATTAGGCACTTCTGAAAAATCAGATTAGATAGTTCGCCACAATGAATGATTCTCGACCATGTTTGAAAACTTGGCCATGCTCAGTTCGGTCTTGGAAAGCGAAGAAGCAGAGAATTCACAGCCAGGACTTCCCAACCTCTGGGTTAGAGAACTAATCACAGGGTTCTCCTTCCTGTTGACAGGGATACCAGTTTTCTGGTGCAGGGAAGGCAGGCAGGCCCCTGCTGCTCCTCTGAACTATTTCTAAAATCCCCTTTTGCAGTGACCCTTACACCACATCACTAAGAACAGCCACCACCACACATGGGTATCTGCGCTGTGGCACAGGGAGGGGCTTCGAGGAGTCAGGCAGGTGAAGGTAGGAGAAGGAAGGTGATGGCAGGTGGAAGTGCGTGGAGGCAGCTGAAGGCAGAAGGCAGCAGAAGGCAGGAGACTGCAGGAGAAGGCAGGTGGAGGCAGGTCAAGTGTGGTACAGGGAGGGCTTGCAGAAGTCAGGCAGGTGAAGGTACAAGGCGGCAGCTTATGGGAAGTGGAGGGGAGTGGAGGCAAAAGGCAGAAGGCAGGTGAGCTGTAGCACAGGGAAGGCTTGCAGGGGGAGTCAGGCAGGTGGAGGCACGGTAAAGGCAGGGAGAGGCAGGTGAAGGCAGGCGGAGGTGGGTGGAGAAACT
>VZRE01009122.1:101086-124935 GCA_013396775.1 Cephalopterus ornatus
AAGTCAGGCAGGTGGAAGCAGGTGATGGCAGAAGGCAGGAGGAGGCAGGTGAAGGCAGGAGAAAGCAGGTGGAGGCAAGTGAAGTCGCACCTGGCCGGGACCACCACCCGCACCCACTCTCCGGCCGGGCTGTACCGCCCGCTGCACGCCCCCAGCTCCGTNGGGCGATTCCCGCGGCCCGTCCCGGCGGTCCCGGCGCTCCTCACCCGGATGTGCATTCGCGCCGCTCCCCGCCCGCCTCCCGAGCCGGGGTCACCTTGGTGCCTTCGAGCTCAATTGTCTGTCCCCAGGATGGATTTTCTCACCTTCTCTAAACGTAACTGATGTCGTCAGATAACTTCTACAATAGGAGTTGCTTAATGAAGGAAAGAACCTTGTGTTTCGGGCATTGCGTAAGATTACATCACCCAAATAAATATGCATTAGGTAGGCGGGGAATATGTATTGGATAGGCGGGATTATGTGAATTTCACTGTATAAAAGGTGCAACTTTTTACCCCTTGGTCTGCTTGAGTTGGGGAAACCTTCAGCTGGCGCGGCGGGCAGAATAAATAATGTCTCTTTTCTAAACTAAACCCTGTTTCCGTGTTTTGAGAGCTCCTAAAGCCGGCAACAACCTCCGCGCTCCGGGGCGCGGGGAGCGGCTGCTCGTCCCCGGCCGGGTCGGGGCCGCCCCCGCTCCTCATTGTTCCTTCCCGGGGCAGCCAGGGAAACCCGACGCCGCTGGAGTCACCGCCTGGCGCCGGTGTCCGAGCAGCCCCGGCCCTGGATGGAGCCTTTGCCCCTTCGCCCTTTGGTTCTCGGGCAGTGGTTGCTCACCCAGCCTGGCCTTGGGCTCGGTGCCTGGCACACAGCGGCCGGTGCGGGCAGCACCGGCTGCCTCCCTTCCGTGTCATCCTAGAAAACAAGTACAGAATCCGTAGGGTTGGAAGGGACCTCTGGATGTCGTCTAGTCCAAACCCCCCTGCCAAGGCAGGGTCACCCGGAGCGGGTGGCACAGGAACGCGGCCGGGCGGGTTTGAACGTCTCCGGAGAAGGAGAATCCATTCCCTCCCTGGGCAGCTGACCAGTGCTCTGTCACCCTCAACCTAACGAAGTTCTTCCTCGGGTTGAGATAAAACTTCTTGTGCTTTAGTTTATGGCTATTGCTCCTTGTCCTGTCGCTGGGCACAGCTGAAGGGAGCTTGGCACCATCCTTTTGGCATCTGCCTTTGAAATATTTATATACATTAATGAGATCCCCTCTCAGTCTTTAGACTAACCAGGCCCAGCTCTCACTGTCTCTCCTCATCAGAGCAGTGCTCCAAACCCCTCATCATCTTTGTGACCCTCTGTTGAATTGAGTTTAGAATTAGGGTGCTGGAACAGTACCCTGCAGCAGTTTTCATATTCCGTACTTCGTGAAGAAACTTAAGATCATAGTATCACAGAATGGTTTGGGTTGGAAGGGACCTTTAAAATCATCTCATTCCAACCCCCTGCCATGGACAGGGACACCTTCCAGTAGACCAGGTTGGTCAGAGCCCCATCCAACCTGGTCTCAAACACTTCCAGGGATGGGAAATCCACAGCTTCTCTGGGCAACCTGTGCCAGTGCCTCACCAAAATATTATTAAAAAATAAGAAGATATGATGGTGTAGGCTCTGTGTCCCATTACACCTGACTGCAGAGTTCCCAAAATTGCTATAGAATGTGATTTTTTTTCTTAAATGACATACATCTGCCTTTTTCCAAGCTATGCTGTGCAAAAAAAAAAAAAACCAACAACCCAAAAAACCCAAAACTTGTGCCTAGACACTATTTGACAGATTGATTGAAGTTTCTAAAACATTCATTCTCAGCAACCAAAAATAATTAAGGTCTTGTCTCCTGCATTAGTTAATTTTCTACTGAAGTATTATCCCAGCTAAAGACCAGGTCAGCCAAATCGTAGAATTTCTTCTTGGTTGTAAAAGGGGAAAAAATCTCACTAAGAAAACCTTTTCAATATTCTACATTCATAATATTATTAATAATAATTCAAGAAGTTCTATAAATTTTAAGTCAGTAGTTATCTGTTTGGTTTCTGTAATATTGTGATCATTCAGATTCTCAGAACTTCAGGAGATTCTTTCTGGGATGGTTTTCAAACACACTCTGCTCTTATTTTGTCACTGAACTGAGGATTTCACTTTCTTTGAATATCAAGGTATTATTCACTTTGTACCGATTAATGCAATTTTCTCTTACTGAAGGCAGTAATCCTAAAGTATGTTACATTTATAATCAATGTATTCTGTTTTTCAACTCTGTAACATGTTCCTTTTCTATTTTAGTTTGCTATACTGTTTTTGCAGGAGAAATAAACATTTTCTAGGCAAAAAGCCAAGAAAAAGTAGCTCTTACCAAACTAAATTAGGTAATTACAATTTCGCTGTGTCTTTAAAGCACAGCTGTGTCTTTTGGGTTGTGAGAATTAGTATATAATAAACCTAACTTTACACTTTTCTTCATATGGAAAGGAAAATGTCCCCTCAAGATTCAGACTCATCTAAATAGCCCATTTTCTCCATTTTGAAGTAAAAGTAAATGCATTTTTGAAGTAAAAGTAAATGCATTTATTATTATTATTATTATTCCTGAGTTTAATGTTTTATAGTGGCAATTATTAGACTTCTCTTACTTTTTTCTATGTCAGAATTTGGTAGGTGAGAAAAAAATAAAAATAATTCTGTTTTGATTTTCCACTAAAACGATTGTATTAATTTTGTATCTCAACACTTTTCAATGCTGTTTTAATGACAGGCAATAGGTATCGATGAAAGATGACATAGAGTTACTCTATCCTTGATTCATGTATCAGCAGCATAAGAGCAAAGTGTCCTTACTATTCTAAAAAATTTCCAAAAAGAATCCAAATATTAAGGATTTTCATGTACGATAATGATTAGCTTGTCCAAAAATCGATTTCAACATCTCTTCTGCACAATTTAGATTTTTATATCACAGGCTTCTATTTCTGGTTTGGTTTTTTTTGTTTGGTTGGTTTTTTTGTTTTGTTTGTTTGGGGTTTTTTTCATTTTTTAAGCCTATAATTTTCTAAATATCTGTATTTTTGGTTTCCTTAGAGTCTGATGTGGTTTTGTTTTGATAATCATCTTCCCTGCAGAGTTGCCACACTGTAGCTCTTGAAATAAGCTGCTAATGGTGAATCTACTTTGACTTTTCTTCAGCTGACCTGTCTCAAGGCCCACATCAGTTCATTTTGAAAATCTTCCTGGATAATGCTCCTTATATTTTGGGAGTATTTCCTACTGTAGTGCACCCCAAGTAAATAGACCCAAATTTTCTTACAAACTAGAAAATTTTCCGGGTAACATCGTAGGTTATTGAATGCCTGAACTGACCATCACTATAAATTGTTGGTATTTTTCCAAAGCAGAACTGATTTTTGAAAAACTAAAGGGTAAAAAAACAAACAAAACCAGAAAAATCCATTTGTCTCTCTCACTCTCAGACTCATTCCTTGAAGCTTGAGTTTGACAATTTAATAAGTGTAAATTCAGCAAGTAAAGAAAAAGTAAGAGGAGGAAACATATTGCAAACTGATTACAGCTTTTAAAAGGAATTGGGAAGAAGAAGCTTTCTGGAAGGTTTATATTTTGACTTAAGCTTGAATGTTGCAATTAGCAAAAGATTCCTTGTTTATGTTTGGTAGCTGTACTCAGCTTCAAGCTATGTTCCTCTCTGGAGCTTTATGAAATATGAAAAAGACCTTTCATAATACTTTGATTACTGAAAAACAGAGGCCCAGTATAATTGCACCCAGAATACTTTGAACCAATCTAAGACCAAAAGACTTCTGAATTGGGCTGAATGTTACTGTTATGTCTCCTAGAGAGCAAAGTTTTAGAGATTCCTGTCAGATCTCGAACTTTTTTTGAAATTCATTCAGCCTTACATGGCAGCATTGGGGGGTGATAAATAGGTGGGCAATACCTCCCTTCAGCTGAGCAGGTTGTGTGGTAAGAAGTCAGTCACGTTTGTGGGTCTTCCAGAGGAAACTGCGGTTGTAATGCTATTGGACTGGAGGCTCTTTTAAAATCTTAGTAGAGAAATAAGAAAAACTGGTGAACAAGCATGATTTATAAAGTAGATGTGGATTGATTTACCATTATTAAATGCCATAATTAACCTAAAGAGCTGACTTCCTCACTGAGGGAAATCGGTGATATAACACAGCAAAATGAAGCATTCACTTTTCTTAGGCTGAAGCAGATTGAAACAATGGGACATAGGACAGTAAGATTCTTAACAGGAAAGATTACCACTGTTTTTTTAAATACAGTCAAGGCTTATAGTGTCTAAAGTCTTTATGATCTGTTGTTTGGTGATCCAAAGGAAAGAATGGACCAAGTTCAGTTTGTTACCAAATCTTTCCGTAATAAGAACCAATCTACTCTCATTCTGGTGGTGGTTATTGGGAGCAAGATTCAAAAGAATGGATAGGAGAAGAAAGTTCTGTGTCAACACTGAAAGTAGCCATCATGTGTAGAATAATTAAGTCTGTTTCATTACCTTAAATTTCTACCATATTAAGGTCACTACTGGCATTGCCACCTACTTCAGTCCTCGCTTGTATTACCACAATTGGCAATAAAGCAAAAAGCATATTTGTTGCTAGACTACAATCTGCCTGCTTAGAAAAATTCTGCCACCTTTTTCCACCCACTAAAATACCCTAATTGAGTCATACTACACATGTTTGCCTTTTAGGGCTTTATAGGAAAAATCATGGTATTGAAATCATTGCGATTTCCTTTCAAGAAAATTTACTAAAAAGTAGACATTTAAAACTCCTGCTGTAAACAAAAACCCACTACAGAGTACCTTTGTTCCCGTAACTATTATAATATGTTTCTCCTTTTAGATGACAATAGCAGAACCCAGAGGCCACATTCTAAAGTGGGTTTTTTCCCCTTTATAGAATCTGTTTATTGGCAGGAATGATGGGTTTTCTCCAGGTTGATCAAGTAGACATTCTGATAATGTGTTGTACTGCACCTGCCACCTCAAGTCATGCAGTCCTGTCTGTGCAGTGTATTAGTAGTATCCACTTTATTAACCTTCTCTAGCTGTCACAGCTTTTGTGCATCTAAATAGACACTGTACCGGGTGACTTGGTGTTTTTCTGGGTTGAATGTTTTTGTTTTAAGTATTTGATCCTGCTGGTTTTTAAATTATATGGAAGTACTTTTGAATTTGCAATCAGTGATCTATTTTTCAGCTACCTTTTTCCAGGTTTAATTGATTTGCATGTTAAGTGCATTTGTATAAGCAGTGGTGCTACACTGGAGGCTTCTTTGTGAAATTGTGTAAAAAGGTTTAAGACAGATTTTTGATTCACAGGGCAACTTTTTTTAAATCAGTTGCTGTGTACATCTGCAAGAGCAATTTATGAACAGTGCTGTTACTTCAAGTAGTATTTTCCTACAGTATTTTACTTTCCCTTATTTGAAGTTAAAATAAATAAATATTTGAGTTCATAGAAATTCTAGAGTAAACAATATGGCACAAAGAAATCACCTATTTAATTAAGAAAGCTGTGCAAGTGCTGGAAGTATGGTTAAGCTGTGAGGGAAATATCCAAGTGGTCCTTTTTAAAGCCCTTATGAGCATACTTGCAGCACTTAAAATCGGTCAAACCTCCCCAACAAGAACTGGGTCTGTGTTCTTCAGCTGGTAGCTACTGTACACACATTTTGTGGGAATTTGAAAGAGTGGACAAACAAGGTCCATAAATTCTCTCAGCACCAAGCATAAGAACTTTGAACTTTACCCAAGACAATAGTTTCTGAGGACAAAAGTATTGCCATTTGAAAATAATTCTTTTTTTCACACTTGGCTTTTTTAGAACTTCAGGATTCAAGACTTGTTTGGATCACTCTGAAGCATAATTTTATTTGTAACATAATCAGTACCATCTCCGCAATGTTGATGAAATACGTTAAGTTAAGCCTATGTTATGGGTTAATGGCCAGTAGGAGATAAATTCAATGTGCCAAAAGTTTCCTAAAGCTTTTGGTCCTCTTCCTAATGTTTGACTTTGTTTTTGTGTTTTTGTATTTATTTTAAATTTTAATACATATATAGAAAGGACAGGCTTTGTGGCTCTAGTGGATTTATCCTATCAATTTGGTTTTGTGGAGACTGCTTCAAGGAATGAGAGAGCAGTTAAATCATGCTACTTCACTTACATTTAGTACCTCTACTCAGAGGACCAATATTCAAAAGATAGAGCTTTATCACAAGAACTGTGGCTGTTTATTAATATTTTGATAAAATTATTGAGAAAATGTCTGATAATAAGTCTGGTGTTAGTAGTAATGACTTGATACAGACATTAGGTAATCTAGGAAGTCATGCAGTCAGTCCTGAACTTCCTTAAGTGGGAACTGACACAGCTCCCTCTAAGCTATGGAAATCCAGAGCTGAGCCTCAGAATCTCAGGTAGATGATCTAACAACAAAAAGCTTGGTGCAGAATTTTCCAGGGAACCCGAGTGAGCAACTGCTCAGATTACTAAGTCAAGGGATGAGCTGGAAGGCTCAAAAGTAGGATTTTGTAAACAAGGTCATAATCTGCGCCCCAAAGAAGGACAAATACTCATGTTTTGGAACAGCTGCTTGGAATTGCGTGTCATACCATGCAAAACATGACTCTAGTACAGTAGTTGAACCAGATGCAGTGCCACATTAGTCAGTTCTAGAATCCTCTCTGACCAGATTTGCTGGAACCAGGTACTGCTTCAAATTGTTCAGTACACTAGCATATCATTCCTTAAGAGTATCTTAATATCCACTCTTAAAAATAGCTTGCAGTAAGACCTAATTGTATGGCAGATGAACTCCAAAAGTTACTCCAAGAAAGTTCCTAACTGTCTCACGTTAAAATCTTCAGAGCAGCCTCTTCACAATCCTGGAGTTATTTATAATCGCCTATGAATTTGTTATGTTTGAGACAGACGCAGGCAAACAGCCAGAAAGGTCCTGGAACAAAAAATCCTCAATTAGTTCTCTTTGTAGAAAGTGAAGATCCTTTTCTGAGACCTGGACTTTGTCAGCAGGTCACCTGCTCTTGTTGGACAGCTCTTACACAGGGAATGACATTCCTTCCGCCAGCAGTCAGAGGGACTGACCATTCCATTCTTCAGCAGTAATCCAGCAGCGTCAGGCAGTTGCATCAAATGGGAGCCCTGAAGGACTGTCGTATCCATGTCTAGATATAGCCAAAGATGGAGTCTGAAATTACGATGCTAAAAGGAACATACATATTTTTGTTCCATTCCTGTTTCCTGAATGAAGACGTATTTTTTCCATCTCTTCATGCTAAAGTTTAGGGAGAATGATCTGTCTCTGGAATTAGAAGCAATCAATCATCTCTGCTGTTTGACCACTTGCAAAACATCTTCAGTAGGGATTTGTTCATATTAGAGCTCAGAATAACTTATTTAAAAATGGAGGTACTGGAAATGCAGCAATGGACAAATACATTTCTGTTTTAATCCTGGATAAATTATTTAATTAGCTTTAATGCTGCTAATTGAAGTTGTTTAGCCAAGAACTTATGTAACCAATGTAGTTTTGTTTCATTAGGGAAGGAAAAAATTGTGGAACGAAGATCTGAAATAATAATTATCTTTAATATTACTGTCTGATACAGAAAAATCATGCCAAGCACATAGCAAATGTTTTGCATAATTCTTTTTCTCTGTGCAACCATGTGATCCTTTTTTTTTTTTGGAACATTTAGCATCCCCCCCTGCCCTACAATCTGTTAATGCAGCTTTCGAGCCATTGCCACTCGAAAAAAACCCCACCCTGTTGACCATTAAGCAAGTATTAAAAAGACAAGACAAAATGTTTCCTACGCTATATACTAAGACTGGCTTGCATCTGATCCTCAAAACTGCCAATTAGAAACAAATCTCTACTCATAACCTGCCAGTGGTACTTTAAATACTTGGCAACTATTTTTACCGAAACAAACAATTAAAAAAATGGGACTGTTGGCCTTCTGGAGAGATGTTTCAGCAGGCAAAATTTAATGACCACTACTATTGGTAGTTAACCAACATTTTTATTTTATTAGTGAGCAAAGGAATATTCACATTGCAAATGCATTCACAGCACCGGAAAGTTAGATCCCAATACATTGTATTATCATGCCCATTAAAATCATAGAATCACAGAATGGTTTGAGTTGGAAGGGACATTAAAGATCATCTATTTCCAACCCCTCAGCCATGGGCAGTATCAGTTGCATAGAATTACTTTGGGCAATCAAGGAACTTGTGAGAAAGTACTGAACACCTGCTATGGCTTGAAATGTTACAGACTCTGAGACTTCACTTACAAGACGTTTTTGAAACAACTTAGGCATATATGCAAAATTTGCATTTCTCAGTTGCACAAAATATTATTAAACTTTTAAAGCAGTGGAAACATCTGTCTTTTTGAAAATGCTTATTAAGTAATGTGTCCACATGTTGAAAAAATCAGAATACTTGCAGAATTACTCAGGAGAATTTTGACCTTAATCCATTTATCCACATTTTAGTGTACTATGTACATTAAAAATAACATTATTTATTAGCATATTATAATGGAATATCACACCAGTATATTATTTGCATGAGTGAAGAAAGCAAAAACATTAATTCCAAAACTGAAGATTTTCTGATTAATTGTGAGTTGCTATGTGTGAGGGAGAGAAATTTGATTTACATTTAAATAATTTAGATAAAACACATACCTTTCTTAAACATGGAGAAATCAGGCACGTATTGACTTTCTTTTTCAGGTTGCATATTTGTTTAGAAATAGGATTTCTATTAGGTAGAACAGGGAACTGACATTGCACTAAATGTCACTAATTTTTAAAAGTTAATTTATGTACTACAAGTATCTTTGTAAGATAATAATTTTGGAAAAAAACCCCACAAATAACTGAGAAGTATCCTGTAGGTGTGTCCATATTAGCACTTTACTTTAGGTCAGGTTAGTTAATCTCTCAACTGTCCCTATTTACAGCACTTCAAGTACCATTATGGAATAATTGTGGAACACTGGAGCTGAATTCCTTTTGAATAAAACTAGACTGGAAGATGCCAGGTAGTACACCTAATATCCCCATCTGTTATTATTTGTTTGGTGTATAAGACCAGATAGATCTAGTCATAGAATCATGGAAGCATAGAATTATTTAGGTTGGAAAAGGCCTCTAAGGTCATTAAGTCCAACCATTAACCTTACACTGCCAAGCCACCACTAAACCGTGTCCCCAAGTGGCACATCTACAGGGTTTTTTAACACTTCCAGGGATGGTGACTCAACCACTTCCCTGGGCAGCGTGTTCCAGTGCTTGATAACCCTTTCTGTGAAGAAATTTTTCCTAATATCCAATCTAAACCTCTCCTGGTGCAACCTGTTACTTGGGAGAAGAGGCCAACCCCTCACCTTCCTACAACCGCCTTTCAGGTTGTTATAGAGAGCAGTAAGGTCTCCCTTGTGCCTCCTTTTCATCAGGCTAAAGAACCCCAGCTCCCTCAACCCCTCTTCATCAGACTTGTTCTCTCATGGTTTTCACCTCTTGCCTCTATTCTTAAACAAGAATCTCGGAGAAGCCGTTGTGCTGGAAAAGTCCTGGGAGTTCTGGTGGACAACAAATTGAACGTAAGCCAACAGTAGGCTCTTGTGGGGAAAGAGGCCAACTGCATACTAGCAAGAGTGTTGCCAGTAGCTTGAGGGTCACAAGTCTGATTTTATTAATTGGGATTTATGAAATCACTGGGAAGTTTCATATTATAGTGATCTCAGAACATAAAAAAAGACTGTGCTAGCTGCTACTGCTGACGTGCAACAGGTACCTTTATGTTATGTAGATTACGAGCTAAATAATAGGACAACCCTGAAGTTTTCTTCATTGTGACAGAATGGCTCCACTGCTCTACTTGCAGCTGTGTATGGAAGATTTCTTCTTCCAATGCCCCTAAGTGAGTAATACAGAACAGTGTTTTTGTGGCCTATGCTGAGATGGAAACAGGACTTGGGTCTTAAATACAACAGAATCAGATCTTGTAACACACAATCACCTCAAATACTTTGTTACTATCAAATATCTATGTATTGCTAAAGGAAGGGGATTTCTGCTCATTTGTTAGAGAATGAATGAATGCCTCTATTGTTAATTAGAATCAGATTGCAAAAAGTGTTTGCATTTGTATGAAGAAACTTCAATTTGAAAAGTCACTGTTCAGTCTTGCCCACAGTTTTGTGCACATACTTTCTAAAACCAGCAAGTGTTGGCTGGAATTGGAGCAGATAAATGACACATCCGTGTGTGTCTAGGGGCAAGATTGACCCCACAGGCTGTAAGATTTGACACCACCTAACTTTTCACATTCCATAGACATGGTGTGGATAAATCTAATTCACACTAGTGAGCATGCCTGCACATTTTAAAATTCTGGTAACATTATTATAAACTATTTTCTACATAGTTTACACATCTCTTTATAAAGCAAAATGTGACTTCCTATTCTATGCTGATTTTCTATTCAATCAGGTTTACTTTGTGATGGTTTTTGTTTAATAATTCTGTCTAGATTTATAGAGAATTCATTTTCAGTCATGTCAAGGAAATTAACAAATGTATGTAAGATAGGAATTTTTATCAGATAGCTGTTTAAATTCCTGTTTTCTATAGTATGATATCTATTGCCTTGTACTTTACCGTTCTAACATGTCTTTACTTTTGTGTTTCACAGAGATAGGAAAGATCTGCAAAGGTATAGCCTCTAGAGTTGTGCACAGACTGACCCCACAGCTTACATTTAGGCTCATCCTAGGCTCAAATAGTTGGAGAATTTTCACAGTAGGATCTCGGACTTGCCAGTTATTCCATATGTGCTGCACCATTTGTGACAAATCTGTGCTCAGCGCTACAAACATCTACATTATGCCTATGCAGTCAGCAAGATTTGCTCTACAAGACCTTCAGTAATGGCCTGCAACTGAAGCATGTGTAAGATACACAACTGTGGCAGTGGGATTTCCGAAATCCACCTCTTGTTAGGGGCCGATGCCCTGTGGACTCACACCTTGAATGCATCATGGAGGCTGTGGCCTAACCTGTCCAGTTCACTTGCAGTCATGCAAGTGAATCCCAGGTGTTCAAGAATTACATCATGTATATTAAATCCAGTCTGCTTTCCCTGGAACAGGCAAGTGTGTCCCTGCAGGGCCAGCTGAGGTTGAGGTTCCATATGTACAAATATAAATCCCGAGTTTTTTAATCTTGTAGTTGTATTTTCCTGATACATCCAGATAAGAATCATATTCCCTCTGTGGCTTTCTTTGTTTGCTGGTTAGAGATATGTTAGAAGGAAACTTTTTGTTCCTTTAAATATTTCCAGAAATTTTATTTTCCTCCTAGGCCCATATAGTCCACTTGTATATTGTTATTTACTAACCCATTTCATGTAATAACTACGTAATTGTATAAAGAGTCCCTCGGGGAGAAAAAATGTGTTTCATGCCTAGCAGATTTTTAATAGAACACTGGGATTATGTTGGCACTGAGTCGTGGCGGAAGGACATGGCAAACTGATGGGGTTGTGGAGGATCGGCGCCAGGACAAATTAATTCAGCCATGCCTGTTACCTTCTCTAACAATAGAGCTGAATCATAAATCAGATCCCAATCCTTTGTTCTTGTTCCTTCTCCAGCACAGAGTTTCTCTGCCAGTGAGCGTGGTGGTATATGCTAAAGTTGAGTCTGAACATGCATTAACACGTAGACAATAAAGCTTGAGATTGTGCACATATGACGGTGCAGATATATCCCAAGGAAACTGGAAAGTTTATGCTCCAGAACAGGGGCTCCTGACAGAAAACACCCTTTTTCTGGGAGATGACTGTCATTCTGAAGTCCACTGGCACATTTCAGATCTACTGCTTTGTTTTAGCAGGTATTGTAAGAAGCCATGAGAGTAATTATGTGGTACTGATAGAATCTATCCAGCTTGAGGAAGACAGGACCAAACCTGTTCTTAGTTTTGGGAAGGGATTCATTCTCATGGATTCCGTTTTGTTTGGGGTGGGTTGGTTTTGGCTTTACTCCAATAAATATCCTGAGGTTTGACTGAAGTCAAAATTTACTTTTTTTTTAAAAAAAGCACGTTCATTAAGCACATTCTTTTGAAACGAATGTTGAGACTACATCAACACTGCCAGTTATGATTCTTCTGTAAAGCAAATATGAAATAAGAGAGGAAAACCCTTGTGAATCATGTGTAGACAGTGTCTGGTTGTGAAAGATTGGCAGTGGCAGTCATGGCTTCTTATCAGGGCTTTGAAAGGAGGGGAATTATCAAGTTATGATAGTCATACCATGGACATTCCCAGAAAACTGTCAAAGGCAGGGTTTTTAGTGAGAAATTACATATGGTTTCCAGAAATGGGTAGTAATCTTACTGTACTGAAACTGGAGATTCTTCAAATTATGTATGTTCTGTATTTTTACTTATCTATAATTTAACTTCTTTTTTTGTTTGTTTGTTTTTATATTACAGATCTGGGTAGTTGAAAGAGTCCTTTCTCTTCACAGAAAAGCAAATGTCCTGCCCACAATCTTTCAAAAGATGCTCTTCTTCCATGTAAGTCTTATAAACAGGATAAGACATTTGTAGGACAAGCAAATGGCTAATGATAATAGAACTGCTGTTTATCTACAAGTGGTTTGTCTTACCAGCATGGAACTCAGGTATCATTAATAATGATTAATTAGTGATCAGCTGATTCTGCTGCCCTGCTCAACCTGAACTCTCAGTGGTTTAGTGGCAAATGACATAGTGCTATAATAATGATTATATCTACCTGTGGTTCAAAATATTTATTTACTCTCAGGTATGTTTCCCTTACAAGTTACTTTTAAGGTGTGTTATTCTCATAGATGGCTAGAAAAGGAAACTTTTGATATGTGGGTATGGGTGTACCATAATAAAGGTTTTTTATATTATTAGACCATTCTCTAAGAAAACCCCAGGGGTTTTGAGCCTAATTAAAGTAGATAACAAAATATGTTGCTATAACAGTAGTAAAATAAGTTCTTTTTTTTTTTTTTTTCAAAGAGAAGGGAAATGTATTATACTAAAAAGAAGTATACTGTTATTTGTATTGCATTTAACATTATTCATGCGTAATTGCTTTCCTTGATTGCTTCTACAAGCCTTTCAGGGAGTAGCAAAAGAGAAAAACATTGTCAAAACATGGTTATGAATCATTATATATAACTACTAGGATTTCAAGTTCATTCTAGAAGCACATTGAATTTCATTCAGTTTTGTACGTGGCACATTTAGCTTCTTGTTTCCCCTGGAAGACAAAATAATCAGGCTGTTTGTGAAATGTTTTAAAACAAATCTGAATTGCGGTTCCCTTTTCTGAACCCATTTTATATTTTCAATGGATGTGTTATCAAGTTACATTTCATTTTGGATGCATAAAAACAATCTTAGCAACTACTTTCCACCAAAATAAACAGCAGTAAAGGTAATTTGTCACAGAATTATCTACTTAGCCCACGCTGTTATATGTGTAGAAGATGGGTCTGAAGGGCTTCCGTAGAGCTTGAGGATGCAGCATTTGCCTGCAAATATTTTAGTTGAGGTTTTAATTGAATATAAACATGAACTGCATGAACTTTGGCCCTTGAAGGACTCCTGAGGAAAAGCTATCACTAGGAATATAGGACTGTAAGTACTCATATATTGTAAGGATATTGCATCAAAGCTGTCACTTGGTAAGCAAATCAGCCTTTCACTTCTGTCTTGGAAGCCAACAGGATGCTATCTAAGTGTGTTTAGCCAGCTGAAAGCTATCAGAGAGCTCCTCCAAACAAACATTGTTTGAATTAATACGTTATTTCCAAACGAGTTACATTGGCAAGGTATAAGGTAACATGTGGTTTAGAAAAATAAACCTAAATAAAACGAAAACAGAAGCAGCAGAAACTCTGTTTGAGTCCTGTATGAACTCTATGTGGATTTCATCTCCTATGGCAAATGACCGAAAAATAGAAGTAATATTCTAAGTAGAAAAGGTCAAGACACAAACGGAAAATTTGAATATAGTGGAAGCACCCATTAAGTCTTAGCTAAGTGTGGAAGTGTGCATTTGGTAACATGTCAGTGAAATTGCTATACCTTATTATATAGGTGGTTTTCAGTACTCATACTACTAATGGCACCCATTTAAACAAATTTCCTTTCTATTTGAGATGTGATCCAAAGGCCAACCATGTCCATGGGCCAGTTACCATTTCTGTGATTTCTAAATGGACAAAGGTGAAGATTTGGAGAGCTGTGAGTGTTGGCTGTAGATCAAGACTGACTGATGTCAGCCAGACAAGACCGCAGCCTGGTCACCCGGGTCCTCTGCAGATTCTCCGGTCCTGCCTCTTTCAGTTTTGTGTGTTGCAAGGTACTCTCTGATAAAGCACTTGTTGATCAGAGACTACTCATGCTGGTAGCTGTGAGTTATGAAAAAAATGGGACTGTCACAGTAACAGGAAATTCCTTAAGTGCAGATTACAGGGTTTTTTTCTTTTTTAGAAAGCTCAGCACCATGGGATCTGATTATTCTCAAGATCTGTTCTCAGAACACTCTGTAAGTTAAGAAATGCTGCCTGTATTTTTCGAATGGAGGGACAAGGCTTGTGGAAAAATGATGAGGATGCTGATAGGTGAGGTTTAGGCATAACTGGGGAATGAATCTAGAAGTTCACATTTGCTTCAAGATACTTTTTCTTTGTGCTCTGAGTTTTTGAGGTGCAACTTGCAGAATTAAATCAGTAAGTAGTCCAAGAAGCATGGGAAGTAAAAAATATGACATCTCCCTTTCTTGCATAAAGAAAGATGTTTATATATGGGAGAGGTTAATGGAGTGGGAAATTTTACTGGTCTTAACTGATTTTCTATTTGTGTGTAAACTCACATGGTTACTAAACATTAATTGTAATACTGATACAAATGCTTAAACTTTGAAAGGTTCACTGAAAATAATTCATATTCTTGGCAAGTCACTACTCATTTATTTTTCAGAAAATTATATTACTTTAGCATTTTTCATTTGACGGAACCTATTGATCCATATGTGTTCCATAAAAGCCAGTGTTCAGTTGCTGATAAATACATAAAAGCAATTTGCCAAGAACAAGGCCCAGCTTGATCTTCAGGATCTTTTTGGATTTCAGTTATATCTAGTAAGCCACAAAGTTTTGCTCCTCTCCATTTCTTAAAGAATTACATGTTTTTCGTGGCCATGAAAGCCACAATAGAGATGGATCCTCAAAACAATCTGAGAAAAATATCTATTAACTAAAATAAATTTTGTTTTGTATTCTTAATTCACAGGCACATACATACCAAATGGATATTTATAATTTTTTTAAACACCTTTAATCTTCTCCATATAACATCTACCACAAATAGATGACATTTAGAAACAAAGCTTTTTCAGAAATTATTTAAATCCCTTGATGAGAAATTGTGTTTTGATATTCTTAAACTATTAAAATCTATTGTATTGTGTTTAATCTGTTGACCAAAAATTACTTCTTTTCTCTATAATGAAATCCAATCAGTGAAAATATGTTTTATTTTGTTTTGGTTTGTGTTTTAAGTAATCTTCCTTCTTTAATAATACCACAAACTGGTAAAGTATTAGTTAAAAAAGGATGAGAGAGCAATTCAAATAAGCAAAGAAGAAAGAATTGTAAAGTTTTATAATCCAACTTCCTTAAGGTTGTTTAAACATTGAAGATGCCTCTTTGGAGTTATACAGCAGGTACTAGAGAGGACCAAATCCTCTGCTTCTGATTTGCACTAACCTTTAGTCCAAACTAAAGTCTAGAGGGAGCTCAAGTTTTTTTTTATATTCCCTTGATTGACCTTATCTGTATTTATCTAAAGAATATCTTATTGTCCAGGTTGTAGCCATGATGCTTCCTTTCCCTGCAACAATTTTCCCTCCTGAAATCGTAGGAGTTCAAATTCATTGAGTAGAAATATATGCTCAATAAATTTTCAGTGGAACTGTCCTTGGGAAAAATCATAGTGTAAATTACTATCAGAGGGATAAGACAACATATTTCCAGTGTCCCCTCATCCTGCCAGATCCTACCTCCATTATTTTTTATACTTTCAGTCTTAAAATCTCTTTTATGTACAGACTAGATAGCATGATCTACAGAAGAAGCCAGTTAAATGCTTCACAAGATGAGAAAACCCAGGTAATTATGAAGCAGGCTGTTCTTTGTCAATGTTGTAATTATTTATCCAAGCCTTGTATGTCCACATAGATTTTGCATACCACTGTTTTCATACCATCTTTTTGAGGATTTAACAATTCTCTGATACATAATTGTAAACAATTTATCAAGCATGGCAGGTTTATAAAATCTTCCTTTCTTCTGGCCTGTATTTAGAGTTCATTCACTTTCATCTCCTGTTAGAAATTAAATTTTGGAGAAATTTAGATCAAGCAGGTAAATTCAATTAAAATTTCCAGCATCTTCTTTCTAGATGATCTGTTTAATCCTTTGTTACTGTGGAGTGATGTGTATAGGTAATTCCATGTCATCTAGTACCTGTATTGTGGTAACAATGTGCATCTAATATCACAAAAATAAAATTATTAGTCTTTTCTGCATATGCACGAGTACCCTGAAGATCTCTGGGAACTGCATGTATGTAAGGCAATTTTTTATGTTAAGTGCTTATCTCTGTATTTAAAGAGGTTGAAAGGACCTTGGAATGAATGACTAGAATAATTAGAATTGTACTCAGCAACTAATACTGTAGCAAATCCTTCTTTTGTAGTCAAAAATTGTGAAAGCTTCAGTTTGAATGTGATATTTCACTTCTCTGTCCTACTTTTCAGAATGCTGGTTTGATTCGTATCCTTCTTTTTCAGACAAGTAAAGCCTATTACATGTTGGAATCCACATATTTAAGCATATTGCTGCCATCATATGGTTATATACTTATTTGTCAGAATGGTAGAATGAAAACAGTTCTCCATTTTAAAAGAAAGGTTTTTATGTGAGGAAGTATAAAGTTGCACAGTGAAGTAGTAATGAGGGTAATAAAGTTTCTAATCTTTTCTCATGTTTAGGCTGTAACAGCTCTGCCTGTCTCTGAGTATGAAATACATCATCTCCCGAAGCCAAATGAGTAAGATCATGGTCTGTGTGATCCATACAAGGTAACATAAAGATAATGTACATAAATATTAGTCAGAAAATACACTGTGGGAGAGAAGTTAGTGGGACTTTTGCCTGAATAAAAAAAGTGAATAAAAAATAGGAAAAGCTGTCAGAACTTACCCCAGGTGGTTACAAAATTAATCGTGTGAGTGTGTTACACTATGTTAAATCAAATTCACTCTTTCTCCTTTTGTCTCTGCTCATCTACTTTTTGGAGTTTCTCATGCAACTTTCATCAATTCATATGTTGGCAGTCCTTGACTGATTTTTAAAAATGAAATAAATTGTCTATGCAATCTCAGGCCCGTATTTGTGCTGGCAGGCACAAGTCGTGTTGAAGCAAACACAATTTTCCTTTCTCCTTATTTGTCCCATAGAGATCATAAGCCTGTCCAATCTGGCAAACACACAGTAACAGTGTGGCTGGTAAGAAAAAGAAAAAGGATGGGATAGGAAAGGAAGAATATATACCCTGATGAATATATTATATAAAAGCTTTACTTGGGTAGGGGAAACTGGTGCCAAAATTAATGCAATTTTGTAACATTTTTGGAAATATAAATAAGTAATTATCAGTATGAACAAAAACTGTCAGTATTTGAAGAAAAAAATTTCCCCTTTTAACTTTCAGTTGTATAAAATTTCACATGATCAAACCTGTTCGATTTCCCTCAAATCATCCACCCCACATTAATTCCTATGACATACTACTTATTTTGAAATAATTCTTCAGGAAGTGACAAACTTAGGGTTAAAATAGGTGATCCATAGTGTTGTAGGAAATATAACTAAGACAGCTTACTCAACCATCATAAAATGGATTGTGATTCTGATGACCCTATAATCATAATAAAGGAAAACAGCAGAAGAAAAAGTGATAGAAAGGACCATAATTAAATATTTTGGTCCATCAGTGTAGTGAACTTCATAAAAAAAATGTGTTACTTTCCGAGCTATAAGATTAGGATGCATCATTTCCAGGTGAGCTGCTTTGTATTGGTCCAGAATTTCAGAGCAAAACAATATATTCAAAGGAGATTTTAATCCTAAATAAAACTGCCAGACTGCACTAGACAACAAAGATAAACCTAGTTCTCATATATATTGGAAACAGATGTTGAAAGGATGTAACAGTTTTATAAATACGAGTTTGAAATTACTACACTGCTCGTAAGTGATGAAATATCAAGTGCAGATTCTCATAACTATGCAGGGTTTTATTGATCCAGAGGAAGGAATGACAGGAGAAAAAAATATCTCCGTGGTGTTGTTCTTTTCCTATAGAAGGATTTCTTTCACCTTTTTCTTTTTATTTAATACATGGGGTGGAAATCTGAAGCTGGTTTTGCACCTTCCATTGCCTGAGAACGTTCATTTAGTGGCGCAGGCCAGAAGTTTTCTGCGTTACAGGCATCTTTAACAATTTTGTTCAATAAGACTTAGAGAAAAGCAAAAGAGGAAGACTGTGAAGTCTCTGGCTTTCCCTGCCATATACAACTAAAAGTGAAGTCCCAAATCTCCCTCGAAATTCCACTCCTGTGACAGTCAGGTATGCACTGGTTCTAGCATACAGTGTAGGTCAGTGGGAGAGGAAAGCAGGTCTTCCCAAAGCTCAGGCATGCAAATGTAGATTATTTCTGTGGGTAAAAACCGGGGGCATATATTGCTGCTAACAGCAGCAGCTCTTCTTTTGGTATGCTGTGTTTTGTAAGATTTTGGATTGTACCACATACTTTGAAGTAATCCAGTCCTGAGGTATGAAAGCAAGGATCTTAGCAGGAAATTTCAGTCAAAGGCAATGTTTCAGGCATAGGCAGTGCAGCATTTTTGGTAGCATCTGCTACATGATCAGAGAGCAGCTGATATCCAACATAACCAGAGATTTGCAAACATTAGTAAGAAACAGTGAAACAGTGAAGGATTTAGTGGTTTTACAATTCAGTTGCAATGCCCAGCTGTGCCATCAATGTAATTCTTGTTGCAGTGAATGAATCAGCAAGATTTCATTCTTCTGCAGTTTTCGCAGACTTTTGGCAAGATGCTGCTACACTGATTGCTAGAGGAGTGATAAAATTGTGATAACATCCTAGAAACAATACCTGGATCCTATTGCTCCCTCTCACCCAACACTCTCTAATACAGTTGAACAGGAAAGGCAACAAGGCAGATCTCCACTGTAGTCCTCCCTCAGAGTGACTTAAGTGGAAGGAAATTACTTTTACACAAGACATTCTGGGGAAAGCAAATTAGGGGACAAAACACCAATTTAAAAGCAGTGTTCCATGACTGTTTTGTAGTATGAAAGTTAGTGAAACTTGGAAGAGAGGTCTCACAGTATTACCTTAGACATGCACTCATAATTCAGTCTCAGATTGGTGCAACCAGTGCAATTTCCGTCCCATCCCTTTGCAAATAAACGAACTGAGAAGGATCAAGGGGCCCTGAGATAAGTAGGTCTTTGGGAATTTTATTTGTCACAGGTTTTGATGTGATTTTAATGGAAAATAGAATGCAAAACCAGGTTGATCATTAATCGAGGCACTCAGCATCAAGTGTCCATTGTTCTTTTTTACAAAAATAGTTATTTCATATGTCTCACTCAGGTGAAATTGATTTAAAAGGCTTAAAAGATTATGTAGGATGGTGAAATCATAAAGTACTCAAACTAAGGGAATGTCAGAACATTGGGTCACCTTTTGAATATCCATTGGAATAATGAGATTAAGGACTTTATTGTTTTTTACTTTCTCCGGGGGAATCTGTGTCTCACTGAGTACACAGGGTGGACAGACTTCAATTAATGAACAGACATGGAGCATCTATAATAGAGAGTTTCTCCAGCATGTGATTTCATTTATTTGAACCTGTTGGATTCATGATATGAAAACAGAATTAGTTATTTCTCTCTGGCTTTTCATTTAATATTTGTGCCTACAATTTGTGAAAGCTTCACAAATATTTGTGGCGTAATTTTCACAAGACAGTCTCAGGGAACTCAGTATTATAGGCAGAGAACAGAAGCACAGAGATCTCAAGGTCAAAAGTTTTCCCTGGTTCTGTGTGTCAGATCTTGCATGCCTAGGAATAGGTCTTTTCAGAATGTAAAGAACTGTTTATGACTTAATGTGCTCAAAGAACAAGTCCCATACACATCAAATATGGTCTTGAGCTTTAGGCGTTTCTGTAAGTCATGCAGACACCTAAAAAATTGAGAGTATGCTTGCAGATAGTCTGGGAGAGACAGATTTAAGTCAGCTGTCTGATATTACATGGGAAGTAGTACTGTCTGGAAGAGAATCCTCTAGGTCAGTATCTGATAGTCATTAAGACATTCTTTCTCTTACACTGTGTTCTCTGCCTTCTGACTTCCTTTGCTTTAGACTTCTATTACAGCTAAAGTTTCCTTCGTTATACTCAAAAAACCCTGGGATCTTGTGTGTAAATAACCTTCAACTATGTTATTAAATATGATATTGCAACTATGTGTTTGGTGGCCAAATGAAGGTTGCATAAATAATTCTAGTTTGGGCTTTTCATAAATGTTAACATTTGACATTATGATCATAATGCATAATTGCCATGTAATGTTTTATTTCTTCTTAAATTTTTAAGAAATGAACTGGAAAAAAGTACTGTATTCTGGCAGCATGTGAAATGTCAGCAGGATTGGAACCTAGATCCACTGTACTGCTTTGCCCTGAATAAACTGACAGAATAATTGATTGCAGGATGACTAACCATTGTCTAGGTGAACCAGCATAAACAGAAAGAATACATTTTTTCTACCAAAGTAAAAACATGATGCCTGGTAATTTCTGGTTCCTCTTAGGACCATTCTCTTTGCCTTCCTCTGGGATTTTTTTTATTGCAGACGGAGTTTCCTTGTATGTCTTCTGAAAGACTCAGCATGTATTCACTGGACAGTTGTCCAGTTCTTCTTCCTCCTCGCACTCTTGCTTGTCTTCATCCAGCACACTGGGAACATCTAAGCCCAGCTCCCCTCCTGAGCACTCTAGTTGTAGCTTCAGGCAGTTCCAGTTCTAAGTGGATGGGAATCAATCCTGTGCCCAGACCTCACCAGTATCTCCCAGTGTCTTTTCCTTCCTGTCAAAGGCCATTTGGATATTATTACCTCCTCCAAGCTTTCAGAACTTAACGACTCTTCCTCTTCTCACCATGGATTCAAACATCCTCCTTCCCTCTCCCTGCCTTTCCTTGCTAAAGGGACAAAATATTTCAAACTGTCTATTTGGATACCTGAACCTGACCTATGTGGGTGTCACAAAGCAATCATGACAAATGGAAGAGTCTGGCCACTGCTTTTCATTCTAGCACATCTCTGTTTCCCATGAGCTCTGTAAATAGCTAATCATAGGTTTTTGTTTTGTTTGTTTGTTTTTGTTTGGGTTTTGTGTGTTTTTTCCGTTTTTTTTGTTTGTTTGTTGTGTTTTGTATTTTTTTTCCTCTTGAGCATTTTGATCAGCTGCTTTCTTGTTTTACTACAGTCAGCACTATTTTGGCTTATCTGTTTTCAGACATGTACAGAACACTTACTGTGCTGTGGAGTAAAAATGCATCCTCAACTAGATATAATCAAAGTTCGATTTCTGCCTCATGCTGTAAGTTTGAGCAGGACTGATTCTATCAGTCCTTCTAGTCCCCACCTTTACTGCAAGAGAATAAGATTTTACATGCAGAATAAGTATGTGTAAGTTAAAGGCAATGGAATGTTTTGCTATTATGGGATTATGTTTATAAGGAGGTGCAAAGAACTCCCACAGACAAAATCTGGTGATTAATTGGATATTCTAGGTGCTTGATGTTTTTAATTCAGGCTTTCAGAGATTAGTAAGCCCTGCCACCCTATGCTAAATAATCTTTCTTTATCACAAAATAGTAAATATTCATAGCTTTTTTTTTTAATTATGTAATTAAAACAAAAGGAATCTTGATCTCTGTACTTGGGAGCGTTAGCCATTGCATTTATTCCAATTTTCAACCCAGATGCATTGAATAACTCTCCTTATCTGATATTTATTATTATTATTATTATTAAGTGAATGTGGTGTTATTCGTCTGGTTTGAAATCCTGTATGCTATTAAATGGCTACATTTCAGTGGACTTGCTTTATGAATTCATTTTCTTTCCCACAGCCAAAGTCTATGAACAGCTGGTTCACAGCAACAGGAAGGCCTGTTGGAGAAAGCTGGGGCAGAGAATGGGAAGTGATGTCAAAGGTACTCAAAGGAGTTTTCTTCTGGTCCAGGGGACTGGCCAACTCATCCTTGAAATTGCTCAGCTGAGTGAGAAAGTGTCCCGATTTATTGTACATCCTGGGTAGTTTTGGCCAGAGCAGGTTCTGTGGGACCCCACCCCTTTATTCATGCTAACATTTCATTTGCTTTTGATTGCATTTCCACATTAAGCAGATGTTTTTATTAAGCTCTCCAAGGTGACACACAGGTCATTTTCTTGGGTGGTTACTGTTAATTCAAAATTCAACAATGTGTGTTAGTAATATCCTTCCAACACACCTTATTTTGAATTTTCCATCATGAACTTCCTCTGCCATTGTGCTGCCTAATTGCTGAGGTTTGTCTTGACTAACTTAAATAACTGCTCAGTTAAATAGTTGTTACTGGTTAAAAAAATAGTTCCATGGCAAATCGTGCCACCATGCCGATTAAGCCCTTCTCCAGAACATCGATGAATATAGTGAAGTTCTCTTAGTCTTACATTGTTCCGCTGCTAACCATTGCCATATTGAAAACTGACCTTTTTATTCTATTCTGTTCTCTTTCAGCCATTTTGTGATCAAAACACAACTACAACCCCCACCTTACAACCTCCTAGTTTCCTTACTAGCCTCTTGTGAGGTATATTGTCAGAAGTGCTTTAAAAATCCCAGTAAATTATGTCAGTGAAACAATTCTTGTTCCTCATCCAGCTGAATTCTCACAAACGTTCTCTGAAAACTCTCAAAATGCACTATTCTAATTCAGAAAAAGAGTCAGGAATGCTAGTAAATCATGGTTGACTTGCTTGTTTTTAGTAGTTGGCAGTAACTGTATTGATGCTGTGTCTGGCTCTAAGCCATTTATATTCCTGTCAGAAAAATTAGTAGCATTAATTGTTGCTCTGGGATTCCTTGAATCCCAACCAGTTTCCGGTACCAAAGGGAGCTCTCACTGCACACCTGGTCCGTCTGGGAACTCCATGTTCTGGGCAGCGGTAGCAATGGAGATGCTGGGCTGGAGGTCAAAGAGCACTTTGAGAAACTGGATGAGGTCAAAACTCTGTGTGAAGTGAGTCCCATCACATCCCACAGTGTCTGCCTTCCTGCTGCCAGAAAGCTTTAATTGATTCCATTGAAACCCTCTCACAGCTGACCTAACCTCTTCACTGCCAGTTTTGTATGTCTGGGGGACAGGAAGTATTTTTGGCAGGGAGAAGGCAGAGAACATGCTGAAGGTACTAGAGAGAAAGTGCAGTCAAAAAGGGCTGAAATTATTTTATTGGAGTTTTCAAATTTACGGCGGGG